>JAAGWI010061535.1:0-11908 GCA_012274505.1 Galium porrigens var. tenue
TCTCCCTAGCAGCTTTGACAACACAGAAAACTATGAATTCCTGTAAAACACAAAGCAAAATATTTACTTTTAGTAATTTTTCAATATACATAATTTTTAAAATTAATATTTTAAAATTATTATTGAATAGTGAAATAAAATAGGTAAGACATACTTTTGGGGATAGAGGGAGTATATTATTAGCAAAAATTGTATATTAATTTTGTTTATAGTCCAGAGACATAGCTGAATAACACAAAAATTTTACATACAAAGAAAGGGGCAAACATGTAAATTTATTTGGAAAGTACAATCGGCTCTTTTGAAAACGCTACCTTTTTGAGTGTTTTGAAAATTAGTTGATTGGTAAACAACCTCTCTCAATCAACTAGAGATTAATAAATTAGTTTAAAAGAATAAAATGTTACCAAATGACATAGTGAGGAGAAAGGTAGCATCTTGTTTTCAAAACACGAGATGCGTGCTAAGCCCAAAATTTCGAATAATGCATGACGCGCCATTCGATACGAACGCATTACGGCTCAATGCACTAATTATTTTATATTCAATATATATATATATATATATGCAAATTAAAATAATCAAATGTGAAGTTAGATTCATAATAACAAATAACAAATACTCCATCCGTCCTAGGCAAAACTACACACTTAATTTATTTGTCTGTCCCACCTTAAGGTGTACACTTTCCTTTTATGGTAAAGATTTTTTTTTTCTTTTATTCTCCCCCACTCATTTCTCTCACTTCTTACTTAAACTTACTCTCCTCCATTCAGTTTTGCCACCTAGGCAAAACTTACTCTTTCATTCCCCCCCTCCCCCTTATTTTCTTGAACTACTTAGCGAATAACAAATTAACTACCAAGTGACAACAACAATAGAGCACAATATCTAGTCTCAAGGGTTCTCTTTTTAGGGTTCTCTTTGGAGAGAGAATCCGTTGATGAGAAAGCATAGCCGTTCAGGTGGAGAGGAGACAGACGTAAACGTTTAGGCTAAAATAGATGTGAAGTTAGGTTATTTTTACTAATATTTAGATTAAGTTAATGAGGTTTTATTTTGACCGCAGTCAAGCGGCCAACCACTGCATCAAGCAACGATAAGGCCGCATCAGAATAATGTAAAAACGCCACATGCGCTCCAATGGGCCTTGCATCCTGATGATCCAAGCGCATCATACTAGTGATGTGGATTACTACTGTATCCAGACCCATCGTACATTATGCGGTTTGATGCGCACACATTTAAAACCAACGGTAACATGTATGTTTTACAATGTACATGCTCTTTGTTAAAACATTCACGTCTTTTCTAAAAAAAAATTATGGAGAGAAACTTATCTTTTCATATCTGAATAATAGAAAAGTAACACATATAATTTAAAAAGTTCATAAATTATTTTAAAACAACCAAATGTAACTGTATGACACAATGAAACCACAGAATGCAGAATTTATAACTTTATCAGTTATCTCAATATAAATAGGTTGTTTTTCGACGTTTAAGAGGTGAGGCAGGATTTATAACATGGTGTGTAGTTGCGAGTTTTCTTTTAGATACGAGTCGACCTGCATGTTTTGCATCCTTTTACAATATTTACAACTTGATCCCTAATCTTCTATATGTAGACGGTATTGCCATACTCAAACACAAACTCAGCCCACACTCAACTCAAATTTCCGGCCCGAATACTATCCGCCCGGAAATCACGTTTCCCGGTGACCGACCGGAATATCGTGAACCTGGTGGCGCCATACATCACATTTTTGCCGGTGAAAAGGCACATCCGCCCATCGAAAAACCAACGGGGATTGTTCCCAGCCCTTTCTTTCATGAACCGCCGAAAAACGTACACCACCGCCGAAGAGCGTTGCGGTAACCCCTGGAGAGTACAAAGATCCGATTTAGATTAGGAAGACATATACAGACCTGAACTGCCCGAAAAAAGCTATAATTTCGTAAAAACATAGGGTTATAACTTTTTGTAATTGAGAAAGAATTGGTTTTTATTTCGATTTCGATTTTGTTTTCCAAAAGGAAAGACCAAAGCAAATATCTTTTCCGGAGAACAAATCCAAATTTGGGGGGATAACGACTGGCGGAGAATCGAATGGATAACGACTGGCGGGGGGCTCCCCAGGGCCAGGTTGATGGTGGAGAAGTCACCAACGTTGCGGCTCCGGCACCGATGGATACCGGAGACTGGAGGGCTCAGCTTCCACCCGATCATCGTATGCGGATTATGAGCAGAATGTAAGTCTTTGTTTTCCTATGTGTTTTATTATACTAATCAATTTGTTCTCGAGTAATCTTTGAGGAATTCTTAACATGTTTTCCTGCTGGTTGGCTATAAGCTTATTCTTGATTCTTGGTTTTCGAATAATGATGACTATACCAAGTTATAGCTTTCTATATAGTGGCAGCCCTTAGGTCTTACCCCACACCCACCCCTTGTGTGATATATTATCATCAATCAAATTCAATGAAGAAAAATGACCTCGACTTCTGATTTATTGCTGTATTAGACTGTAGCTTAGGTGTACCATTCAGAATCTTTATTTAAAAAGTAGCAGTTTCGCCCTTTATTATCCCACTGATTATATCAATTCTTATAGGCTTACAGTAACCTAAAACCCTTTGGTAGGGCACATGGGACATTTCGGCCCCACACCTGGATTAAAATTCCATCCAATTTTCCTGCTAGAATTTTCGCTAACTCGGAAATCTTGTCGAGATGAATCATTATAGATTCAAAACTAAATCATTATCTGCTGTAATTCTAACTTTATTTTCCCGTAGAATGTTGGTCTAGCTGTAATGACTCAAAAAGAAAATTTAGGATTGTGGTAATTCTCTGGGAGCATATGATTTGTTAAATTGACGGATCACTTTGGGGAAGTTAATGAAGGCTTGGTTTTGGTAAACTACTCATGTTCCTGAATTGCTCTTTAATATCTGAAGCATGGCAAATCAGGTTTTACCTTATCTTGCCTTTTCTATACTCTGACACTGGATCACTAAGGCCTGATGGCATAGGACAGACATTTTCTTTTCAAATTGAATCCTTTGTTAATAGTCATTTGAATTTTATCGATCAAAGTTTTTCTTGTTGGTTATATATGAAACATTTCTTGCAAAGTTTCTCCAAGTATGAAATCTTTTAAATGGTTTCTAAATGCTGTCCTAAAGTGCGTGGAATTTTGATATCCAAAGCAAGTCAAACATTTCTTATGTTATAAACAAGTTGAGGGAAGAAGTACAACTGTTCCTATAATACATTGAATTATGAAAATTGGCTTTCCTGGGGGATGACTCTTGTTTAAGGTGGTGCTACAAGTTTCCCAGGGATGGATGATGGAAAACCTGGTGATGTCAAACAGTGCGATTTATTATTGTTATTCGCCCTTAAGGGGGATTTGGACTTCTTTTTAAGCTGGAATTAGGGTAAAAAAGTGACCAGATATTTGTTTATGCAATTCAGGGCTTTCTGTATGCACCCTAGTGGTTGCTCTGCAACAAGGGATTACTTTTTTTGAATTCAAATTTATTTTGGATGCAAGTGTTTTACTGCTAAACAAGAACAGTTCATAGCTTAATGCTTCAGCTTAATCATATTTTGTAGAATGGACACTTTGACAAAGCATGTTCATTCCAATGGACAAGAGGGATTGCAAGAACTTGAGCAAATTGCTATAAGGTTTGAGGAGAAAATCTATACGGCTGCAACAAGCCAGGTATGTTAATGGATGTAAACCTGCCATTGTCACTTTAATCCTTTCTCAACATATCTGAGATCGAAGTTTTGGTTGCGTGAATGGTATTATCAACTGGTATTGTCATGACTCCACTGTCTTTATTGCAGTCTGAATATGTAAAGAAGATATCGATGAAGATGTTAACCATGGAGGCAAATTTACAAAATTCTTTGGAATCAAATGGGGCAAATACTGGGCAGAACCCTGCTGATCAAGGTAGTAGTATGACAAATTTTTTTCTTCAAAATTGTATGTGTAGCTGGTAAGTACCAGCCCAAGATCTCTCAGTTACAACCCATGCCCCAGTTATGCTTTGGCTTTAGATATGTTCGCTAGAGATACCACTACAAGGGAAAATAAAGAAGCATTAAATAATGTAGAGGAAAATTTATACAGGCTTGGAACAAGACTATAAAGAAAGACGTTTTAGCTGACATAATATGGTTAGAAAACCTCCACACATAGTGAGATAATATCTTAATTTCTGCCTGTCTGATAATTATGGATATTTTTTTCCTTTCTAATCTGCCAGTGCTTATCAAGCTATTTTACATTAATATATTTACGTTGAATGAAAATCTTCATTGGCCGTCCACTGTGTAAAAAGCCACTTAAATGATTATGTAGCATAATGACATTTATTTATTTAATATATACATAAATACACAGTAGCTGTAGTTTGACGAGCTATGCAATAACTGTGAATTTGAACTGTGAATTTGCTTTATTTTGTTTTTTTATGTGATTTGGTTTATTGATCTGAACCAGTGAGTAGAGAATGTGAAGGCAGTATTGTATTTTGGGGCCCTTCCTCTAAATTGAGTTTTGAATACAGCTGAAGTGAGATTCAGATTTGCTTTTTGTTTGGATCTCTTTTGGTTCCAATGCTGTCTGTTTCTTTTTATGTTTTTGGTGAATGATAAATTCTCTTTAGTATCATATACTCATAAGAAGTCATAGAAAGTTGTGAGACACTGAATTCTTGATATTTTTCCGTGGATTCACAATTCAGTGTCTAATTTTGGCATATAGCAATACTTGTTAATTTACACGATTTCTTATGAAATACATTTATATATACAATCACCTCCATCCTTGGAATGGCGCAGTAGTAAGCATGCAAGCTCAAGTTCAGAATCAGCAACCCTCCATGCCTGGGCAATCACAATCACAAAATATACAGGGGAACATTCCAGCAGCAAGATTGCAAAATTCAGCTAGTTTGACCTCCGCATTGCCGAATTCCGTAAACATGACTCAGAGTGCCATCACAAACGTAATGAGTCAGAATTTCAACTTGCAGAGCATGCACAATATGCCAAATGTTGCTCAGAATTCAACTGGAAACTCTATTGGTCCAGGGATAGCATCAAATGTTTTCACCAACTCTCAGAGAATGCTGTCGGGAAGACAACAACAGGTTGTCCCCCAGCAGCAACAGCTACAACAGCAATCGCAGAATACCCAGACCTATCTTTATCAGCAGCAAGTCCCAAATCAACTGATTAATCTGAAGCTCCAGCAAGGAGGCATGGCACATTCGCTAATGCAGCAGCAGAACTTAATACAGCCAAATCAGATGCAAACTTCACAGCATGGTGTTATGCAGTCATCTCCAATGCAATCTACTAGCATTCAACAGAGTCAGCAGCCTTCTGCTCAACCAGTGACTCAACCTGTGCTACAGCCACAGTCTCAGTCTGTTCTCAGGCAGCAGCAGCACCACCATCATCGGCAGCCACAACAGTCATCTATTACTCAGCAGCCATTATCGCAAGCCTCGCAGCAGCAGCAGATGATAGGGCAACAGCAGGGAAATGCAACGGGTATCCAACACAACCAGATGATTGGCCACCCAAATGTGCAGCAGCAGCAACAACAGAGGCTGATGGGGCAGCAGAGCAATGTGCCAAACCTGCAGCAGCAGATGATGATGAATCAGCCAAATAGCCTCTCTAATATGCAACAGCAGCAGATGGGTCCTCAAGGTAATGGTTCTAGGCTCCATCAACAGTCTGTGTTTGGTTCTCAAACTGGAAATGCTGGCATGCAAACAAATCAGCACAATATGCACATGCTACAGAAACCTAAGGTTCCAGCACAGCAACATATGCAGAATGGAATGAGTTTCCTCCCGAACCAAAATAAACTTTCACAACAGGCATCACAGCAGCAAATGGTTTCACAACATTTGCCTCAGCAATCGAACCCAATACAGGAGGAGGGGCAGCAAAGGGTACCAACATCCGGTTCCTTGCTTCAACAGCAGAATATTGAATTATATCAATCTCAGAGAATCAATCCAGAGGCATCATCAAGTTTGTCCCCTTACCTTAAGGACTTTTAGTTTTGTCTCTTTTTTTATACACTTCTTTGTGTTCGTAATTTTAATATTTGAAGTGTTTGCATGTGCTTTTCTGATCGTTCAGTTGTTGTCTACTGTCTTGAGGCTCATTTGGGATGATTAAATTCTATGCTTGGTGGTCAAACTTGTGCCTTTAGATAATTAGAATTTGAACTTTTTGAAGATTGATCCTTGGGCTCATAGTTTGGAATTTTAGGGACTTTTCTAAAAAATTACAGGAAAGATTTTGAAGATCGCAAGTGATAATATGTGTGCAGTTTTCTGCTTGTATTTAGTACCCTTACTAGTGATGCCTTTGTTAAATATCTTATTCTAGTCTTACTTTAGCATATGATTTACTCGATCTTTGATATTATCATAGATTCTTCAGATTCCACAGCTCAGACTGGAAATGTAAATGGGGAAGATTGGCAGGAGGAGGTTTATCAAAAGGTACTGATTGTAATTATTCTACTGAGTACGAGTTTGCAGTGAAATGAAGTTTTTGATAAAAATATCCTTGTATAATTAATTCACTAATCATGTGACTAGCTGTGAATTGTGCAACTCTATTCTGCAGATCAAATCCATGAAGGACATGTATTTCCGGGATCTGAATGATATGCTTAAGAAAATTTCTAACAAGCTGCAACAGGTATATCCAAGCTCTAACTTTGTAGTTATTCTATCGCATGCTTCATTTTGCTCTGAAAATAAAATGATTGTTATGTTCTATTTAAATGTTAATTTTTCACATTGCACTTAGGAATAACTTTGTTGCAATTTACCATAGAAATAACTTATTATATTATTATATCCACCTTGTATCAACTATAATAATAAGGTGATTTGATTAACCAAAAATATAATCTGCCTTCCATGCTGACTTCGTGCGTTTCCATGCCTTCCATGGTGGGAAAAAAGACCTCATTGTTTTATATTACTTTTTTTTTCTTCGGATGCTCCTTACTCTTGGCATACCGTTTTACCTGTGCAGCATGATTCACAACCTCAGCAACCTCAACAACTTCAGCAACTTGAAAAGCTTCGGAATTTCAAGATCATTTTGGAACGCGTTGTTTCATTTTTGTGCACCAACAGGAGTGAGATACAGAGTAATCACAGGGACAGGTGTCCTGCTTTTGAGAAACAGATTGTCCATATTCTTAACTCGAATAGGCCGCGTAGGACTGTTCAGCTTGGCCAACCTCAAGCTCAACTCTCTCATATGCCACTTCAGGCCAACCAAATGAACCCACTGATGCAGCCAATGAATCTTCAGAATTCAATGACAATGCAGCCAAATAGCTTGTCCAACCTGCAACACAGTACGCCTGTTTCAAGTTCGCAGCAAAATATGATGAGTGGAGTACAGTCTGATACCTTGGAAGTGGGACAAAATAATACTCTAAATTCATTGCAGCAGGTAGCTATTACTTCTTTACAGACAAATACCATTGGCAGCCCTCAAACAGTGAACTCAAATTCTTTATCAACACAAAGTGGAATGAACACTCTTCAGTCAAATCTGAATAATTCCCTCCAGAAAAGCTCAAATTTGATTCAGAACCAGCAGACTTTACCTGCTCAGCAATCGAAACAACAAATGCAGCAGCGACAGATGAATCAGATGCAGCAGCAACAGAAGCAGCAGCTAATGCAACAACAGCCGCATCACCAGCATCAACAACAGCAAGTGAAGCAGCAGCATCCTTCTCAATTGTCAGGACACCAAATGTCACCTCTGCACCAGATGACTGATTCTGGTGATGTAAAGGTTAGACATCAGATGGGTGTTAAACCAGCTGTTTTCCTGCAACATTCTCCCACTGGCCAGCGTGTCGCGTATTATCACCAATTGAAATCAAGAAGTCCCTTTCCTGTTTCTCCACCACAAGTCCTTCAGGCACATTCCCCCCAGATTTCACCTCATCATTCCCCACAAATTGATCAGCAGAATCTGCTGACAACTCTGGCAAAAGCTGGAACTCCACTGCAATCTGCAAGTTCACCCTTTGTTGCCCCATCGCCATCAACTCCCCTGGCACCGTCACCTATGCCCGGGGAGTCAGAAAAACTGAATTCCAGCGTTTCATTACTCTCTAATACTGGAAACATGGGACATTCTCAAGTATCTACTGTGGGCACTGCAGGCCAGTCTCTTGCAATCGGCACTCCTGGGATATCAGCATCACCCTTGCTTGCTGAATTTAGTAGTTTGGATGGAGCTCATGTCAATGCTTCAACTGCAGTTTCTAAAGAACAGCCACTTGAGCGGTTAATAAAAGCGGTTAGAGTTCTGATTTACACAGGCCTTCGTACTTATAAATATTTTTGCTCATTGAAAAACAAATATGACACTGTATCTATCATCTTCAGGTTAAGTCGATCACTCATACAACTTTGACAGCGCCGGTTAGCGATATCAGCTCAGTTGTGAGTATGGTTGATAGAATCGGTGGATCTGCGCCGGGGAATGGGTCTAGAGCTGCCGTCGGAGAAGATTTAGTTGCTACGACTAAATGTCGTCTACAGGCTAGAAATATTTTTACTCAGGACAGTCCTTCTGGAACAAAGAGAATGAGACGCTCAACAAGTGCAATGCCTTCTAGTGCTGTTTCCTCTGTTAGTAGTTTACATAATAGTGTGAAGCATTTGAATGGTTATGACACATTTGAATTGGAGTCTACTGCTACATCAAGCATTAGAAGATCAAGGATTGAGGTTTTTCCTTTTCCATGCACATAATTTTGAAGCCATGATTATTTGGATGCAAGTCATTTTCTATTGTGTGCATGTTCAGTTAATAATAGATATAACAGATTGCTTCCTTTGTCCATTCCATGGTGGATATATAAAATTAAACAGGTCTTGTAGGAGAGGAACTGCATATGCTGTGTGTTTAGGTGTGGATTTGTGTGTGGCATTTGTAGGTGATCTATTTTTGATGGATAAGGCGAGAATGTAAGAATGCTGACTAGGAGGTTTATAAATGATTTCACAGTATCTAGAATTTATACAGCTGATTACTTGACCCCCAATATGTAGATTTGTTGATGCTGGTGTTGTTTAAAGGCTACCTTATAAGATAAGTACCTCTTGTCATGTTACATTCTCCATTTCGATGCTTGGATTTTTCATTCTGTTTTTGCATGATAAGTAATAAAACATTTACTGATACTTGAAAAAAAGTGAAAGTGGAAGTTTCTTATTCTCCCTCTAATTTTTAAAGAATGTCTCACCTCTTTTTGCACTTGGATTTAGGCAAAGGAGAATGAATGTTGGAGGTTATATAGAAAGAGGGAAAGATAAATTAAGTGGATGAAAATAGTACAAGTTTTTACTAAAAAAAGCAAGTGACGTTTTTAGAGGGAGTATTAGCTGTTTGCTTCTTCTGGGCTTTTCTTTCTGGAATTCGTACTACTTAGGTTTAGATTTTTGCCTTCGATGAATTACGTTAAAGGCCTGTCTGAAAGCTAATTGTTGGCTACCATCAAATCAATATTGGTCGAAATAGTATTTGCTTATCGTTTGAGGAATTATGTCCTTGTTGCAGCCAAACCATGCCCTGATAGAGGAGATCGGTGAAATAAATCGACAGTTCATAGAAACTGTGGTGGAGATCAGTGATGATGATGTGGATCCAACTGCAGCAGCTGCTGCAGCTGAAGGCGGTGAAGGGATTATAGTGAAGTGCTTTTTCAGTGCTATTGCTCTCAGTCCAAATTTGAAGTCACAGTATGCCTCAGCGCAGATGGTGAGATGTATTGCTTTTCAGCTTTGAGGTAGTGTTAAAATTTTCTCTGTTTTCTAATCTGGCACGTTTATTGCTTGTCTCTATTCTACTGTGCAGTTTCAGCCGCTTAGATTGCTTATTCCAACTAATTATCCAACTTCCTCCCCAATAGTGTTGGACAAGTGTCCTGTTGCAGCCAGGTAAGGATAGTAAAATCCTCTGAGTACAAATCTGACTGTTATGAGTACAATGATATTCATAAGAAGTAATATTAATAACGGGCCAACCTTTAGGTAGCTTTTGGTTTAGAGAAGGGATGGACAGAAATAGTAAGTGGTTGGTTTAATGGTTTGAAATGAATATTTCAGAATAAAATTAGTATCATTAAAGTTGGTGGGTTTCAATCTGTTCCCAGTATCTTTTTTTACATCTACGTACTCTCTCCTCCATTCGCTATCCAGCCTATCCCTAGTATTTCTTTATCTTAATTCACCAGTCTCTCTCTCCCTCATTCTCTATCATTGCATTTTCTCACTTCCATATTACTTCTGTCTTCTCCACTCTCCACCATCAGAGTTTCTCTCCTCATTCGTCCACTTCTTCTCTGCATACCACAACAGTTTTTCTCTCACGTCAACTCTCTCTCCTTAATTTTCCATTATGACACTCTCACATATTACATTTGCCTTATCTCTAATGTATGCAAAATAAGATTGTATCACATTTTTTATTGAATGAATTTCAATCGTCAAAATTTCATGCCCATTGCAATCGAACTTCATGTTAATGTGGGAGTATAAGATCTCCAGTCATCTTCTTTCCATAGCTACCATTTTGTTTTTATACAAATTGGTGGGGTGTTACAATTAACAGTGTTTTCTTCCCCTTGCATTCTTGCATCATAGCAGACACTTTTCATTGTACCAAGGCTCTCTTTACCCTTCAGTGTGTATCCAAGATCTCTCCCTGGTTGCATATTAGACATTTGAGGAAATTCTTAGTATATGGTTCCTTCTCGCCTCTAGAACTTCAGTTAAATCCTACTTTAAGTTGAGGTGGTGTATTAAGTTTTGCTTTCCATTAGACTGGGTACAGCTTAATGAGTCTTGTATAGATGATTAGCTATCTTGTCACTTTAGTCTGCACACTGTTAATTTTCTGCTGTGATAGTTATAAGTTCAATTTTGAATGAGAAATGAGAACGATCTTATATAATTTAATAACTGATGACTGCATACATTGTTTTTTCTACTTATTATTCTTTGGTTTTCAAGTCATTTTTGGCTGAAACTGGATAAATGACCTGGCAATGCAGTAAAGAATACGAGTATCTGTCTATGAAGGCGAAATCAAAGTTCAGTATCTCTCTTAGAACTCTTTCACAACCCATGTCACTTTCGGAGATGGCAAGAACATGGGATGTATGTGCTCGAGCAGCTGTTTCGGAGTTTGCGCAGCAAAGCGGTGGAGGAACCTTCAGCTCGGAGTATGGGACCTGGGAGGGTTGTTTAACTACAGCCTAAGAGACTAGTCATTCGGGCTTGCTTTCCATGTATATTTATATCATCAGGTTTAAGGACATCGGTTCCTTGTTTGTAAATAAGCAATATAACAGAGTTCTATTTCAATTCTCGTGCATCAAAAAAAGTAAATTAATTTCCTCAAAAAAAGAAGAAGTAAATTAATGTTTTCAGGTGTCAATAACTTGATTATAAAGCTGGATTTTGAAATTGATGTTTGCATCACTTCTATTTGCATCACTTGTTTCGCCTCTTCTTAATTTTTGTGCAAAAAGTGGTATGTTATGGAAATGTAAACGGAAAAATATATGAAATCGTGGGAAATCTTCCTGCACACATTTTAAGGAAATCTTCCTGCACACATTTTAAGTATGACATTCTTGCATTTAATGGAACCATCTTTATTAGATACCTTTTTTTTTAAAAAAATTTAATTTGGGTTCCCTAGTCCCGTAAGCCTGAATTGGCAAAGTTTGTACATAAGAGAGGGGAATGCCCTCTCAAAGCAAGATATTTGCTTTCAAAATTATATTAAAAACTACTACTAATGAAA
>JAAGWI010061851.1:0-11806 GCA_012274505.1 Galium porrigens var. tenue
TAGTGATCATCTGTCTTATAAATTTTTTTTTTTTTAGGGTTTGAGGAGCATACTAAATATCACCCCACCAATGGTGGTTTAAATTTTAAAAAAAAATAAATTTCCGGACCATTCCTGTGGGTTAACCAAAATCTGGTTTGATGTCGGTTCGATTTTGGTTTTTCGGTTTTCTTTTCATCCCCATAGATTATTAGATTACTATGTATGCAATTTTTTAGGGACGGAATATGTAAAAAAGGGAAGAGTAGTGTTATTTAATTGAATCATCTGCACTGACCTGAACTATTCTGCGCGACTGAAACCAAAGGGAAAAGAAAGATCGAAATTAGGGTTTCTGATTTATCGAAGAAGGAATGAGTATCTGGAACTATGTGGTCACGGCTCACAAGCCGACTAACGTTACCCATTCCTGCGTAGGCAACTTCACCGGTCCTCAAGAGTTGAATCTTATCATAGCGTAAGTATTCCTATTTTGTTGGTTGCTCGGCACCTATTGGTGATTGCAAGTGCGATTCGTTGACGCATTAATTCGCGTTCAACTAAATTTACAGTGAATTTGTATGTCTGTATTTTGTATTACTCAAACTGTCAATTGCTATGATTGTTTTTTTGGTTCGTTCTTAAAGTTAAGCTAATTGTCTTGAAATCACTCGTTCTTTGATTTGTGCTCAAGTGGTCTAACTGGGTGTGTTCTTGTCTTGGAGTTCAGCTAGAATACTTTTAGGTAATTATATTCATAGATAACCACTTTTAAAATCCCACCTCAACACCTATCCATTTTCAAAACAAGATATAGATTTCTTTCACCTCAGTAACAAGTCCAGGAAGAGTAATGAACTTGACCCTGTTTTTGTTGGATTTTGCTTTAGTGACTGACTGGAAGATTTTGGTACAATCATCTTAAAATATCTCATTTTGTTAGGTCATATATTTTTCCCATTTAGTCATTTTGTGGATGCTTTTGAGGCCCCTTTTCTGATTTCTATGTTTAGCATTTGTTTGCTCAAGTCACCTGGTTGTTAACTGCATGGATTAGAATTGGTGCTGTGTTTTTCACCCTCATTTTTGCTGAGAAGATTTACTCAATTATTCTGTGTTTTCAGGAAATGCACGAGAATTGAGATCCACTTACTCACTCCTCAAGGTTTACAGGTGCCGTGGTTTAAATTTCTCCATTGAAAGGAGTTGTTTTTCCTCTCTGTTATAAATCTATTTATGTGGGTGCTGGTGTTTTATTGAATCGTTTTCTGAATGTGTATCAAAATCATTTTTTGATCCATCAATAATTTCTAGATTATGTATTTTGTTAAATAAAATGTCTTGCACAATGGATATGATAATTCTGGTATGTTTACTATTTGGAGTCAGGTGACTCCTGATTACAGACTTGTGGGTGGCTGATGTATCAGCTTTAGGTGCTTAGGCAACGTAACCAAATATGTGGGAAACTGGCTGAGTCATGCTCCCCCCTTTTATAAAGGTTCACCAAGTTTTGGATACACAAGTAAGACGAGGAAATAAAAAATGATGTCTACTTGGTCCACTTGCTCCTCATTTCCATTTTTCTTTTCCGAAAATGGAAAGTAAACCTCGAATAGGGATATCCCAATAAGGTGTAGAACCTTATCGACTTGTGGTCGTGTGATGCATCCGTTTTTTTCCTTGCATCTATAAACATCAGAGAGCTAAAACTCTTAAGTTACTAACCTCGATGGTATTTTAATGTTGTTTCTAAAGATGCAGCAGGCTGCAGCAAATATCCGATTCTAAGAAGATAGTTTGATTCTGGCCAACCTTTTACCACCTGTTGCATAATGGCATAGTAATAAGGCTCTTCTGCCAAGATATGAGTTAAAACTCTGTTTCCTGAAATTTCTGTTGGCTACCAATGCTTACCCGAATTAAACGGGAGTATTAATTAGTCTGCACGTGCCCTGTTTTGAACGTAAAATGGTCGTTTGAATGTAATTATTTGCAAAATGATTAATGAGATGAATAAAAGATAAAAAAAATGAGACCTGGTCATACAAGTATAATTTTAGCTTGTCGTGAACAGTTCCTGTACTGCATAGAAATAATACCTAGTATTTTTGTGATTTTTTTTTTGTTTCACATCAATTCATGATAAATTGCAACTGTATTGGACTTGGAAGGTGAAAAATGCAGATGTTCAAGTTGTTCCATTGCTCAATTAAAGTAGTGCTAAGTTCGCATTGTTCAACTCTGGTTAATAAACTAGCTTAGGAGACTGTGATCTTTTTTCTCTTGATATACAATGAGATGAAATTAAAAGTTGCCAACTTAGATACATTTTTATTTATATGCTTGGTTTGGATTCAGCAAACTAGTTCCGATATTGAGGTTTATTGTCTGTTTACATGCACAGCCTATCGTGGATGTGCCAATATATGGGAGAATCGCAACACTTGAGCTCTTCCGCACTCATGTAAGATTTGGGCTTCGCTGCATGAAATTTCAGGAGCAGTTATAGCTGCTTTGCCTTACTAATTTTTGTTGACAGGGTGAAGCACAAGATCTTCTTTTCATTGCCACTGAGAGATACAAGTTTTGTGTTCTACAATGGGATCCTGAGGCAGGAGAAGTTGTTACTAGGTCAGATAGCTAACTTTTGGTTCTATCTGTGGAATTTTAGAAAGTGAAGCAATAATTAGATTTGACGAAAAATGTAGAATTTTTTGTCCTTTTCTTCCATACGATTCTCTGCAGCTCATGTTAGATTGCATACAATTCCCCGCCTTTCAGACTAGTTTTTACTGTCATAACAAGTATGGATTTGTTCACATCAGGGTTTATGTTTTGTTGTTGTTTGTTATAGGGCGATGGGCGATGTATCTGATCGAATCGGCAGGCCTACCGACAATGGTCAGGTAATTAATGGCCTGCATTGGATCTATATGGACATGTTCGTAGAAGTAGTGAAGGGTTAGTTTTTGCAAATCTGATTTATTGCTGCATCCTTGGCTTTCATAGATTGGCATAATTGATCCAGATTGCAGATTGATTGGTCTCCATCTGTATGATGGTTTATTTAAGGTACTGGAAATATGGTTTTTGAACTTCTTCTTTTAATGTGTTTGTAGGCATGCCCACATTTGAGTCTCTCCCTTTACATGCCTTTTAAATGTCTTAACCAGGTTATTCCATTTGATAACAAAGGCCAGCTCAAAGAAGCATTTAATATAAGGTAATTTCTCTCAACTAGCAGTTTTGGAAAATGTTAACAATTTTCTTTGAAGATGTCTGCATGTGATGGAAGCGCCTGCTTTTGCGTCTTTGTGTGATGCAAATTTTTATGAGATTTGGTAATTTGGTTAGACCCAACTTGGAGTTGGATAAATTATCCCTAGGTGATGATACTTAATTACGTTGAGGGTTAGCTGCAATCTAGAACACTTTGATATAGCCTAAATGATGGAAAAACTTCAAATGAATACTTCATATTTAGAAAGATAATTAAGCATGTCGAGCATTACGGTTCAGAAGCAGCACATTGGCTTTCTTTCTTTAATTTTTACTGGAAATGAGAACAATAGAGGCTGAACTGAATTAAATACATCTGGATTAATTGAGGTAGCATCCTTAACCCAGGAATATAGATGATTCCAGGTTTTGAGGTAGCATCCTTCCAGGTTTTGAGGCTCTGTGCCTCAGGCTTTGTATTTTTAAGTGCTCAAGATAGAATATTTTAAGCTTTGAGGTATGTTCATCATGTGCATTAGAATGTTAAAAAATGATGCATCTTTTCCTGCAACATTGTGGCCATTTTTGCAAATAACTACTAGGGTGGTGGACACTAGGAAGAATCCTTGTTTTCTAGATAGATCCTGTAACAACGTCATTTGTTTAACTAGGGCTGTTATTTTTACAGATGATCCGGTTTTGCAAATGGACATATGATACTTGCTATTCAATTTCAAAGCACACTTGATTTTATATGCAATTATACATGTGTTGAATTTTTTAATGCAGCGTATAAGTATTTATTTGCATGCCTGCTGATTGATAATTTGGCATAGTAATAGTGACTTAAGAGTTTTTGGTTGTGGTTGCATATCCTGAACTTTTCAGGCTTGAGGAGCTCCAAGTTCTGGATATCAAGTTTCTCTATGGTTGCGCAAAGCCAACAATCGTCGTTCTTTACCAGGTTTCTGCATTGTGCCTATGTTATTTTTGTTTAATGCTCTTGAAAGGTGTTATTTAGTTTTTAAGTTTGTGCAGGATATAGATTTGCTGCAGCTTGTGTTTTTTCTTTGAACTGGTGTCTGATTTGTTTATGTTTTGTTTCACACCAAAATTTGTTACAAATTTACACTAGCTCTGTTTACTTAACATGGCCCCCCTTCTCTCATTTCTTGGACTGATAGTTCCTGAATTGGAACATGTATATGGGGAACCTTCAGTTACCATAGTACAATGGGTAGAAAGTTGAAGCCATCTCTTACAAAGAGGGAAAGATTCAGTTAGAATTGGATTTTCCTTTTTAATAAATAAAAACAGCTGTGCAATTGTGGGACATGTATATAGGGAACCTTCAGTTACCGTAGTACAATGGGTAGAAATCTGAAGTCATCCATCTCTTACAAAGAGGGATTCAGTTAGAATTGGATTTAAAAAAAAAACAGATGTGCAATTTTGCTTGTTTTTATTGTGTAAATCAGTGATGCATTGTCATTATTGTGTTCATGTTGGCATATGTGATTGACACTTGTTATTAAATGTTCGATAGTGATTTGCCTTTCTTCTCTATCCCCCTTGTCTCTTTGACTTACTTCTTTTGGTGTTTGTGTTTTGTGTTCTTATTTGACACGTGCTGTGGTAATAGTTTCATCTGATAATGACAGAATTCCAACCTTTTTGGTGTTTTGGTGGTGTTATTAAACAGGATAATAAAGAAGCTCGCCATATCAAAACTTATGAGGTGGCATTGAAGGATAAAGATTTTGTTGAGGGTCCTTGGTCACAGAACAATCTTGATAATGGTGCCGATTTACTCATACCTGTACCTCCTCCACTTTGTGGAGTGCTAATTATCGGCGAGGAAACAATTGTGTATTGTAGTGCCACTGCGTTTAAAGCAATCCCAATCAGACCTGTAAGTTGTTAATCTTCCCTAACAATATACTCTATGTTATTGAGGCCTAAAAGATTACCAAAAAGAACAAAAGAAAAAAGAGCTGGCCCAGAAGAGCTTGATTTAGACCTAAAAGATAAAAGTAAACGCTGAAAATAGTGTGATTTTTGATCTGGTTTTTATGTTCTTCATTTCTTTTTTCCCCAAGTCAATCACAAGGGCCTATGGAAGGGTTGATGCAGACGGTTCCAGATATCTCCTTGGAGATCATAACGGTTTACTTCATTTGCTGGTGATAACTCATGAGAAAGAGAAGTGAGTTCTTTTCTCGAAAACATATAGTGCATTAAAATTTTAATATTTTATGGGCTTTGACTCTCTTATATACTTTGGTACCTGCTTCATGCACTTACAAATTGACCGATGGCTAAATTACTGTGAGATGATTTCATCAACAGAGTTACTGGACTTAAAATCGAGCTGTTGGGTGAAACTTCGATTGCATCAACAATCTCGTATCTCGACAACGCATTTGTCTATGTTGGATCTAGTTATGGTGATTCACAGGTATGCATGTCATATTGGATTGACTGGAAGATTAGGAAGCTTTAGATTTCTTTAGCGTTGCGCTGTCAAAATTTGGACTACGTTAAGGCCTTAGCTCTTTCCCTCTGTTATTATTCTATATCTTGAACAGAAGTACGTTTAGGTCAAGTTCAATGAGCTTTGTCTCAGCAATACTTCTTTGGCAAATTTATACAAGTTTTTGGTTGGTGAACGCCTTTTTTAGGTGGTGGTGAATACCACTGGGACTTATACAGTAATTTTTATAATCTATCACAAGTTTTTAGTTCTGGTGCAAAAGGAAAAGTTTTAGTAGACTTGTAATTTCAAATAAAGACAACTCAGGAACATGGTGTCACCAATCAAAATTCTTAAAACATAATTTTCAACTGATTAAAATTCTTAACATACCCTTTTACTCTTCTAGTCTTAGTGATTTCTTAATTTAAGGATTTTGCTAGTAAACTTATAATTTCAAATAAAGACAACTCAGCAACATGGTATAACCAATTAAAATTCTTAAAACCTATATTTTACTCTTCTTATCCTAGTGATTTCTTAATTTAATGATTTTGCACTCTCATGCTACAACCCTCTGAGTTGTATCAATTCAATGAGTTACCTGATGTTCATTAAATTTAGTATGAGCACATTTAGAACCTAGGAATCTCATGTTGCAAAGGACGTGCTCTTATACTCTCCGAGAGCCCCCCTATTTTTACTGGCCTGCTATTTGCAGGTCGGATTTTACTGTATTGCAAGTATTTTTATTATCAAGTTCACAAACTGATTCTAATTTCTGAATTTTGTTCCATTAGGTAACACCTTAGTCATGAAATTATTGGTATTTTTTCACTAGAATGAGAAACATGATGAATCGATGATGATCAAAACTGACACTATACCATAAAACCATGGTCTCATTGATTTTATTTTACTGTTCAAATATATTTTTGTTCCTTGAGCACAATTCAGCCACGCCTATCTTTCTCTTTTCATTGTCTCTTCTGGGCTCTAAGTGGACCATATAATCAAATAAACTCCTGATTTTGTTGTCTTCCTTACTCATTTGATACAGAATCACAAGACTTGCTCATGATCATTGCAATATTTCTGATTTATCAATGCTTCCACATTTCTAGAAGACAAATTATGCTTTATGCAGTAATTAACTAAGAAGCTTAAAATATTATGTACATACTTTATTTGTCTCAGTTAGAAGTTGTCACATTGAATCTACTTGTCCACATACCTTTCTGCAGTTCCTAACTAGAGGCGTTTAATGTCAATATTCAGCTTATAAAGTTAAACCTGCAACCTGATGCAAAGGGTTCCTATGTAGAAGTATTGGAAAGATTCATAAATTTGGGGCCAATAGTAGACTTCTGTGTTGTTGATCTTGAGAGGCAAGGTCAGGGACAGGTTGTAACTTGCTCAGGAGCTTACAAAGATGGTTCTCTGCGTATTGTACGAAATGGAATTGGTATTAATGAACAGGTTTGGATTTTCTACACTGATATCATCTATAAAATCTGTTTGATGACCTTTGAACTCAGAGGTTCTCTTATTTTTTCCCCTTACAGGCATCTGTTGAACTTCAAGGTATCAAAGGAATGTGGTCTCTAAGATCAGCCACTGATGATCTTCACGATACATTTCTTGTGGTTAGCTTCATCAGTGAGACCCGTATTTTGGCAATGAATCATGATGATGAGCTGGAGGAAACAGAGATAGAGGGTTTTCATTCTGAAGTTCAGACATTGTTTTGCCATGATGCTGTACACGATCAGCTTGTACAGGTCTAATTACATTCTGAATGCTCATTATCTTCCTTTTCTAGTTGCATGCTGCTTTCAATGACATCTCCCCCGATCTACATTATAGTTTCTTTAAAATTTTTGCATGCTTCTTCTGTGATAGATCTACGTCAGATGCAAAAACTTACTATATTTAGATTGTGTGATAATGTAAAGACAACCTGAAAAACATTTACAAATGACGCTTTACCCCAGCATTGTTACTGGATTATATCATGGTCTCAAGTCGGAAAATGTTTGTGTGTTTCTTTGTTGCTTGATAATCAATTATTCTATGTTTCATGTGTATTCTCACATGAAGATCCCAACCTTCTATCCACGAGACTTTTAACTTTAATGATTTTTGTAGATCACTTCAAATTCGGCGCGGCTAGTAAGTTCCGGATCTAGGGAGTTGCGACATGAATGGTTTGCTCCTTCTGGATTTTCTGTCAATGTTGCTACAGCTAATGCAACTCAGGTACATATAGTGCTTTTTCTTCCTATTTTTTTGATATTGAGGCTTCCTTTACTAGTAGTTGTTAGAATTTTTTTGGCTGATTGGATTAAACTAGAAAGAACTGAGGTGCAGTAACTGGAAGGACTCCTTTATATGTGAACACAAACACACTAGGCAATGGAACTACTGGGTGTTTAATTTATATTCAGTTCAACTTGTGGAAATCCTGATATGATTCTCTCAGTTCTGAGTATAAACATAGCTAATAGGTGGAATAAAACTAATGTTCACCCAAGACCTTGTTGCTTTACGGAGCTATGTTTCAAAATTTTAGCTGTTTAATTACTTTTATACTATATCGCTCTCTGAGATTGTGGTTCAAGTTTTTCTGTGGAGACCTATTTTGAAATTGAGTAGCAGGTAGAATTTTCTGGTTTGATTTGCATTCACACACATATATGTTGGTAAAGTTCAATGCAGAGAGCCAGTTTCTCAATTTAATTTCAGCCTTTTGCCAGTTCTGATTTGATAAGCTTGTGAGATGTTTGTTATCTTCTTTTGAAGGTTCTACTTGCCACTGGCGGTGGCCATTTGGTTTATCTTGAAATTGGTGATGGAGTGCTAACAGAAGTAAAGCATGCTAAGTTGGATTATGATGTCTCATGTTTGGATATAAATCCAATTGGTGATAATCCAAATCACAGTAACATTGCTGCAGTTGGAATGTGGACGGACATAAGTGTGAGAATATTTTCACTTCCTGATTTGAATCTCATTACAAAGGAGCATTTGGGAGGGGAGATTATCCCCCGCTCCGTTCTTCTATGTTCCTTTGAAGGGGTATGTATCTGTACTGGCATTATATTCTTTTTCCTGTGTCTTTTCCAATATTAATTTCTTTTAAACAAAGCATTGTTTGGCATTGGTGGAACCAATATACTGTTTAAAGTGACTGCTCTGCTCCAGCAATAGGCTTCTTTTCTTAGATTTTTTTATCGCTGCTTGAGGAGATTTGGTTGGTGCAATTCAGGTGTGTTACTTATTATGTGCCCTTGGAGATGGTCATCTTTTAAACTTTGTCTTGGACATGAAAACTGGCGAGCTAACGGATCGGAAAAAGGTTTCTCTTGGAACTCAACCTATAACACTCCGCACGTTCTCATCAAAGAATGCCACACATGTATTTGCCGCTTCAGATAGGCCAACTGTAGTTTACAGCAGCAACAAGAAACTATTGTACAGTAATGTGAACCTGAAAGAAGTTAGCTACATGTGTCCTTTTAACTCTGCAGCTTTTCCTGACAGGTTTGTGTTGATTTTTTCTGTACTATCAAATGGTTGTCAATAAGCAGACTGCATATCCACACTCACTATTTTAGAAAAGCTGAATCGTAGCAATTTGGTAGTATTTTCAAACTTGCATGAAACGTTTTATTGCTAAATTTCTACATTTTCCAAAGATAAGGATTGATTCTGAGAGAAGTGGAGAACATTGCTATTCCATGATTGGCTGGAGTCTCCCCCCACCCACCCACACACACACACCACCTCTTCATAGCCAAAATTCTCTTTCATGAACATACCTCCGTGTGCCTTTTGTGCCCATTAGCTGAAAGAATAGAAGTGGTTTGAGACCCATTTTCTTTGAAAAGTTTGTAGGACCTAAGAAAAAACATTTATTAAATGATCATTATTTATACATAATTAAAGAAGTTAATGGTCAAACATGCTTGACGGAGGGAGTATTAATAATACTTTTGCTATTTCGTTCTATTGACTCTCTTTTGTTGCAACAGCCTTGCTATTGCTAGAGAAGGTGAGCTGACGATTGGTACAATAGATGAGATTCAGAAGCTTCATATACGTACAATTCCTTTAGGAGAGCATGCTAGGCGCATCTGTCATCAGGAGCAAACCAGAACTTTTGCTATATGCAGTTTAAAGTACAACCAGTCTTCTACAGAAGATGCAGAGATGCATTTTGTCCGTTTGATAGATGACCAGACATTCGAGTTCATTTCCACATACCCACTTGATCAATTTGAGTATGGTTGTTCCATTCTAAGCTGCTCGTTTTCGGATGATAGTAATTTTTACTATTGTGTTGGTACTGCGTATGTCATGTCCGAGGAGAATGAACCAACCAAGGTAAGGTCATTCCCGTTTAAAGATGAATTATGGTTGAGTAACTATTTTTCTTATTGAACTTTTTTAAATAAAATATTCTAAGCAAGATCCTTATGGCACATATTCTAAGAAAGATCCTCATAGTATTCAAAAAGAGCTTTTTCATGGTTTTTTCTGTTGGGTCTTTCTCTACTACAATATATTTTTACTATTCATTTTTGTCTGGATAAGTACATACACTCAATCTAATTACATTCGCACTATAGTTTCCAATTTTAAACAAAATCAGCACCCTAATGCACACACAATCTGGACTTTTAATACTACGGACTTGTGATTTTGTTTATTTTGTCAGTTTGCAGTTCCATAGCCTTTGATTACTCCAATTGCTCCAAATTTTTGTCCACCTTTAGCTGGCAAATAGTAAACCCAATTTTGTAAGTTCTGTGTAGAACTTAAGATCGTCATTAAATCACCACCTATTTTTGACATCATTCGACAGTATGTAAATTGAATTTTACCTTCTCTCATTTACTTGTGTGATAACTGGTATAGAATTTCCTGTTGAAATATTACTAGTTGAGGGTCCTATTTGTCTTAAAATTTTTGTCATTAATTGCAGGGCCGGATTCTAGTGTTTGTTGTCGAAGATGGAAAACTTCAATTAATTGCTGAAAAAGAGACTAAGGGGGCTGTTTATTCACTCAATGCTTTTAATGGCAAACTGCTTGCTGCCATTAATCAGAAGATTCAATTGTACAAGTGGATGCTCCGTGATGATGGTACCCGGGAATTGCAGTCAGAATGTGGACACCATGGTCACATTCTTGCCCTCTATGTGCAAACTCGTGGAGATTTCATTGTTGTTGGAGATCTGATGAAATCAATCTCACTTTTAATTTACAAGGCAAGATATCTCAATATTTTAGCCCTCCTATTTTTTACTTTCTTTCAGTATTTATTAGTGCTTTAATTTTCTTGGTGATTTCATTAATGTATATTCATGGGTTGTGATTTGCTTAATTTTGGCTGTGTGTAGCATGAGGAGGGTGCAATTGAGGAGAGAGCTCGTGACTACAATGCAAATTGGATGTCAGCTGTTGAGATTCTTGATGATGACATTTATCTTGGATCAGAGAACAATTTCAATATTTTTACCGTGCGCAAGAATAGCGAAGGTGCCACAGATGAGGAGCGCGGCCGTCTTGAGGTGGCTGGTGAATACCACCTTGGTGAATTTGTGAATCGGTTTCGACATGGATCTCTTGTGATGCGGTTGCCTGATTCTGATGTTGGGCAGATTCCAACTGTCATTTTCGGAACAGTCAATGGTGTGATCGGCGTCATTGCCTCACTTCCATTTGAGCAATATGCATTCATGGAGAAGCTGCAACACAATCTAAGGAAAGTGATTAAGGGTGTGGGTGGATTAAGTCATGAACAGTGGAGATCATTCTACAGTGAGAAAAAGAACGTAGAAAGCAAAAATTTCCTGGATGGAGATCTTATTGAGTCATTCCTTGATCTTACCCGTAATAGGATGGAAGAGATTTCCAAGTTAATGGGTGTACCAGTGGAGGAACTCATGAAGAGAGTTGAAGAATTGACAAGGTTACATTAGCAGTTTGTGGTAATTACTTGTATCTGCTGTTTCGATGATAGGGATATGGAAGTGATTTATGTTTCTTTCTTTTGACCTTGATTGTTAACATCCTATCTATGTTCACCAAAACGTGTGTTGTTATATAGTGAAATACTTAGGTGCAA
>JAAGWI010061930.1:0-11610 GCA_012274505.1 Galium porrigens var. tenue
TTTTGTTCTCGATCTGATTACACATGTCGTATTTTTGTGATTTGTGTTTATTATTCTCGATCTAGTTGTATGGATCGTGTTTCCGCTCGTGATCTGTGATTTTCAATGTGTTTACAGTTTTAAAAACATAGATCGTGTTTTGAATCTAGTGGTATTGCGATTGTAGCAGATCCCTGATTGGCGCAGTGATTGATGCGGGAGACGCTACTCTCTACCAAGCGGTTTTAATTTTCGCGGTTGCAAAATAATATCCCTGATGGCGGTATTACATTTTTTTTAATCTCTCAAACTGTAATAATACGGACGCTATCAGTCTGGTTAACATATAATTTAGTTATCCTTTTAATAGGCTAGTTGAATTGGATGTTAATTACACTTTAATCGTTTCTAGGCGTTTTCCAATAGAATGAATTGAATTCATAATAATAAAAAAAATAGTAGAGAAGTTAGGGAAAACCGTTAAAAATATATGATATGAATAATAATATTTACAGAGAAAGTCTCTTGTGTGGCAGACTCACGGTGAGGCACCTTGATGTTGCTTGATAATATGATGAGGTTCATATTGGAGGTGAGGCAACCTCATCATATTATCAAACAACATCAGCTGCCACATGGTGAGGCTGTCTCATACAAGTGTTTGTGATCTTTACATATATAGATTAGTATAATTTAATTATTGAATTGGTTTGGTCAAAATGTTTTAAATGAACAGTGGATTATCGTTTTCTTAATGAATGCTAATACTCTCTCCGTTCTATACTATTATTCACAAATTTTGTTTTGCTACTATTTACTTTTAGACTAAATTCAATCTTTAATACTGTACCTTACTTTGTCAGAAAAATTGTTTTTAGTACTTTACAAAAAAATTACAATTCAGATTTCCTTACTTTTAGAAAAAATTCTTTTAAAACTCTTGAACAAAAACGTAAAGTCACACGGTGGTGAACGTCACGTGATAGGCATACTTACGTAATTTCACACCTCCAAAAAAAAATGAATTCTGAGAAAGTAAATTAATACTCCACCTGTCTCACTTTAAACTGCACTCTTAATTTTTCCGGTCAAATTTAGTAAAATTTTCGACTGTAATATGAATTAATAAACAGATAATAAAACTATCATGTGATATATTATTAGATTCATTGTAAAATATATTTTTCAAAAAAGTAAATTTTATATGTTAATAATATACTTAATTAAGTATATCAACAGTCAAACGTGATTTTTGGAAAAAATAAAAATATAACAGTGCAGTTTTGACTAATAACTGATTAGAGTTCATTTATCATAGGTGTGAAATTATTTAAATGTCCTACCACGCATCGTTGACCAATAAGTGACTTAACGTTTTTGTTCAAGAGTTATAAAAATAACTTTTTTCCAAAGTAATGATAACTAGTAAAGTCCAAAAAACTACTTTTTAGATAAAGTAACATTCTAAAAATTGAATTTAGTCGTACTTTTAAACTTTGACTACATATTTGAGAAGATATATAAGTATGAATGTTATTATATATAAAATTATTTCATTCATTGTAACATATATTATTTATATATTAAATTTTTATATAAAAATAATACATGTAATTAAATATATTAATCATTAAATTTAAGTGTTGGATAGTGCAATTTTCTCTGATAAAGTTTGATACTACTAGTATGGGACAGAGAAGTTTATTAGATATAAGTGAACTCCAAGTGGGCATGATGTAAGCTGTTGCCTATGGATTCCGGCGTGTGTACAATATTCAAATTGACTACCAATTGGGCAATTGCCAATATCAACAAAATTCCTACTGCTACTTGTTTAGACGCCCAAGACACCTCAACCTCATTTACGGCGTTGATTATTTTTCTATCATAATAATATACATCTGTAACATACTCGGTATAACTAACTGGTGATGGCGGCTACTTAGAACAAATGAGAAGAAACCGATTTCAATTATCGTTATACTCCCTCGTCCTTTAAGATGCGTCAAATTTCCTTTTTGATCCATCCTAAAGAGATTTACTAAATTATTTTTTTGGTAAAAAATTATAATATAAATTATTAACATTCTCTCACATATTTCAACAATCCTACCATACACATCAGCGCCACATCAGCTTTCTTAAAAATTATGTCAAAAGCAATTGGGGACGGAGGGAGTATTTATTAATATTATCATATCACCATTATTGGCTGCGGTATCAACAAGATTCTGCACAAAACTAATGTGAATTCAAGTCAATTCTTCTAACTGTTGATTATCATGCCCATCCCAAATGCATTTTACTCTTTTTTATACCATTTACATGAGCACGCAGATTTTCTTAAAATCTCATTATTCTAATTTCTAAAATTTAATTTACTTTCTTCAATTTTTTAAATTTAATTGTTATAGATTTTGTAGAAATTGATTGTAGTGCTATTGTTTCTTCGTTTTGAATCAATAAATTAAATTAACTTTCACTTAAGTGGGAAAAAGTTATTAATTTTTTTTAAAAAAAATGAGCTTCCTGTTGCAGACTTTGCTTGTGTTTTGCGTGACAAGAATTGAGTTCTAGAAACTTAACTGCATTGTTCCGGCGAGGTCCTCGTTGAATAATTTGCACATGTGGGCCCCGCTTAATGGAAAATTGTGTGCACTCAACTCAATTACTAGCCACGATGATTCATGAATCATGATTTGCTTTTTTGAAATTCAACTTAAAAATGCAAAGCACCAAATCTGTATTGAATTCACAAAAAAAACCTGACATTTTTTTCGGGGAAATCAAAATTGACAAATTTAGGTGATTTAAACCTCAATAATCTGTAGGACATGTTGTCCTAAACTTACTTTCACTTCAGTTTAATTTATTAAAAATTAATCTAAATAAATTAATTTGATATATTTTATACTTATTATTTTTTAATATATTTATTTTTGTTTCAGTTTAATTTATTTGAGTATAAGAAAGCTACGAAGAATGAGTGACAATTTCTACAATATACATGCCATTTAGAATATTGTGTTTACATCGGAATTGGCCAAATTTTTTGGTATATACCAAAAAAGAAATTGGACACATGTTAGAGAGACGGAGGGAGTACATACCATTTAGAATATTGTGTTTACATCGGACAAGAATTAACTTTTTTTAACGATAGTTTCACAAATGATCACGTAAATAGGGAAATACTTCTATTATTGAAGATGTTTATAAACAATTACCTTATAGTGTCTCAAATTGAGAGCAAATGATATTTTGGTATTCAGACAAGGACCTCGGCTGAATTATGGATATTAATTACAATAATATCCAGAAGGGCTCCTTTCGGATACAACAATTTTGTCAAACACCCAAAAATAAGAAATAAAAACAAAGAGAGGGAAGTCAAGTTGGCTCCTTTCATTTTCCGACATAGTCCCCCACCCACACCGCCAGTTCTTAGCTACCACGGTGCCGCCACCGACTTAAATCCACACCACATCCATCCAGACGCACTTTGATTCCCAAATCTTCCATCAAGATTTTGCATCCCAAGTTCTCTTCTGAGAAATTCAAGTTCGAGAACAGCAAGAAATGGGTGAATCAGAGATCGGTAAAGTAGGCGGTGGAAAGGTAGGGCGGCGGCCGACAATCTCCGTGCCGCCGCGGGCGCCGTTTGAATCACTGTTCGCCGGCGGGACCATGCCGGGATACAGCCCCGGTCCGATGACTCTCCTGGCCAACATCTTCTCCCCGGATTCCGGTTCCTGCTCTTTTTCCCAACTGCTCGCCGGAGCTATGGCCTCCCCCCTTGCCAAACCGGAATTTCCGGCCGCCTCTGATTTCGTGAACTCCAAGGATTCGAACTCGGGAGATGGGAATGAAAAGGTTCCGGCGTATAAGCAGAATAAGCCGATGGATTTGGTGGTGACGCAGGCGCAATCTCCCATGTTCTCGTTTCCTCCGGGATTGAGCCCTACTTCTGGATTCCTTAATTCACCCGGTTTTCTTTCTCCTCTCCAGGTAAATTCGATTGAGTTTGATGTTGATTCGTACCTTTTAAGGATCTTTTTTATTTTAGCAGTGTACTGATTGATTGACCGTGTACTTTTGCTAATAATGTCAGAACTTACTTTTATCCACGGTTTTCAATATCTTCGAATATACGCATGAAAGTTGATATACGGAGTACTAAAACTATACTAATTTGAATCTAACAAGATTCCATGTAATGATATTATTACATAAATGAATGATTTTTTAGCAGTTTTTATGGTGTTAGAGTACCCTGTTCATGAATTATTGTTCAGCAGTAGCAGTAATGTTAGACTGACAGTGTTTTAAACCGATTGCAGAGTCCCTTTGGGATGTCTCACCAGCAGGCTTTAGCTCATGTTACAGCTCAGGCTGCCCTATCACAGTATGCACTCAGTCAAGCTGATTTTCAGCGCTCTTCGGCCGAATCTGCAGAGCTTAACCAATATGTGCCTAATGAAGCAATGCAACAACAGGTGCACACTTTGCAAATGGACCCTCAACACACACTCAAGGTGGAACCATCTTTAGTAGCTCAGCCTCAGTCTGATCATAAACCTGGTTCTTCAGGTTTCGATAAGCCTGGGAGTGATGGGTATAACTGGAGGAAATACGGCCAGAAGATAGTGAAATCAAAGGAATATCCACGAAGCTACTATAAGTGCACTTATTCGTGTTGTCCTGTGAAGAAGAAGGTTGAGCATGGAAATGATGGTCAAGTAACTGAGATCACTTACAAAGGGCAGCATAACCATGAAAAGCCTTCACCAAATCCGCGAGCAAAAGATGGTTCTGGTTCAGATAGAACTATGGGGTCCAGGGTAAAGCCTGAAGTGAAGATATCGAATGAGAGAACTTTACATTTCAAAAATACAGATGAGGCGTCTACTCAAGTACCGTATGGACAACTTCTTATACCTGGTATGAAGGATGAGATGGAAGACTCTGCAACAGTTATAAATGATAATAATGGGGATGAACCAAATGCTAAGAGAAGGTATTACCTTACCATTCTTTATGTAAAGACTGTTCTGGTATTTTCTATGGGTAAAAGTTGAGGAACTTAAATTTTTTTCTGTGTTTGCAGAAATACAGAGGTTGTAGCACATGTGCCAGCTCCAACTCATCAAACAATTACAGAACCGAAAATAGTTGTACAGACTAGGAGTGAAGTTGATCTCTTAGATGATGGATTCAAATGGCGGAAGTATGGCCAGAAAGTTGTCAAAGGAAGTGTTCATCCAAGGTGTGTTTTCTTGTCTTCAGCTGTTTGTGAGTCATATTGTTAACTGGATTACAGTAATTGTTTATGAGTAAATATAAGCAGCTTGTCTGCATTTTCAAGATATCTCACATTAAAAGGCTGAATTGTAGTGCAAGACATAGTAAAAATTAGGTCTTTATGTTTTATCACTTGCATAGTATTTCATTTTTGAGGTCTCTGAATACAGTGTTGAGAATTTCAATGGTTGATGCTACTCTTAGGCTGATTTTTTTTTCTCTCTTTTGGTCGAAGATGAGATTCTTTTGGCTCCTCCCAAAGTGCAAGACAAGAAAACATCTATCAATCAGTTTATCACTTTATACATTCTTCAATTCATTCTCTATGCACTGTTAAACCTCAAGACTACCAAAATCTGCCTCTTTTTCATGCCAAATGCCTTTGCATGACATTCCTTTTATCATGAGTTACACTTTACAGTTTAGAGGCATGAAAATTGAGATGGTTGCGTATATTTACTTAACAAATTTATTTACTTTAGAGACTCCTCTGATAGTTAATGAATATGTTGGGTATATAGGAGCTATTATAGATGCACTTATGGCGGATGCAATGTGCGTAAACACGTGGAGAGGGCTTCAACGGACCCTAAATCAGTTATAACAACCTACGAGGGCAAACACAATCATGAAATCCCATCAGGCCGAAACAGCGGCCAGTTGAAACCACAAAATGCTGTGGCGAGAAAGCCACCGCCTTCTGTATATAAAGAAGTGGATTTCAGAAACAAAGATCAAGTAGCGGTTCTCACCCAGATATAAGAAGGGCATACTTCAGCTATATAGAAAAGCATAAACATGTTTGATCTTGGTGTCTTTTTTTAGGAGTTAAGAAACCGTAGCAGAGATGAAACATTGTCTCTTTAGAACTCAGTGAGTGAAGTTTTTTTGGTGTTTTGAAAATATATGATGCATGGTATAGCTCTTCACTCTTCCAGATAAGACCTGTAGTTGTATACTGTTTGTATCTAATAGTGCTTTTACTGTTGTAAAAAATCATGTTTCTACAGTTTTGAGCAATGGAGTGAACTTTTCACTAGTCAAAGGTTGAGGTGACGCTTACTGAAATTTGACATGTACTCTTACTCTATCTTGAATGAACATGTTAACCTAGCAAAATTGTTTGCGGGTGACCAGAAATTAGGTGGTAATAATTGGGCGAGAAGTACCCTAATCTTGTTTTAGTAGGGTCTAATCTCAAAATTCATCCTTAATTACTACGAAAAAGAGATGGATCAAATGTCAAGCTCAGTTGTTGGGGCAGTTAGCCCGGTTCACATTCAGACAACTGGGCCCAGTCCAGCTCTATATCATGAAATGAAATGCCACCCCAATTAAACCAACCAACGGAAACTTAAACTGACACTTCAAAAACGTTACATTCGACCCTTTTCCCTCTCCTTTTCTCGTATCCTACGCCTTTCTTCGTCCACATAATCGGTCAATCACCCATCATAAACAACAATATTAACATGGATCGTATTAAAAACTTTACAATCTTCTAGTGATGATTGTATCTCCTATTTTTTATTAAAATTTAGACCGTGTTCTCCCGAACTAATCAGCTTGATAGTCCACTTTAAAATTGTTCCAGCAAAAAATTGACTCGATTAAATTTAGATTAATTTAGTTATATTGTTAATTTTTATCTCTGTTCAGTTTCATATGGCCTTACACTTCAACTTCTAGTACATGTATTAATGAGAGTGGATAAAATGCATCGAGAGATCGAAAAAGTAATTTAAGCGGATGAAAATAGCGATAATAAAACGTCTCTGATGTGTGAAAAGTCTAAACTACCCATCTGACATGGGGTAAGAAATGGTATTAGTTTGGACTAAAAACGGATTGCGTAGGAATGGTAGTGGATTCATAAAACAGAAAAGTAGGAGAACTTAGCGCATATCTCGCATCAAACATGCAGATGACAAAAAAGTTTGACTTGCACATCCACAAGCCACAAACTAATCTCCATTGTTGTCATATCCAAAAACCGGTCAGTTTTTCCGGGAAAAACCAGCTTTTGTTATTCATTAACGTACAGCCAATGAGTCCATGTAGGGGTCACAATTGATCGGATCCCCTTTCTCCAACAAAAAACACACAGTCACACACTAACACACAGACACAGAGAGGAGAAGAAGGAAAGAGAGGATCATTTGACCCCGACAACCCACCATTTCTGGTCGGTTCGTTTGATGGGTTTTGGGGGTGGGAGGTCATCATGGGTTGCGTCAGCTCCAAACACGGTCGGAACTGGAAGAAGTCCCCTCGACCTCCCACTGATAATAATTCCGACATCGTTCTCCGGGGGAACAATGCCATCATCGATTCATCCTCGTACAAATTCCATTCCGGCGCCATCTCCGGCCACCTTGAGAAGATCAGGGAGGAGTCCGAGGAGGAATCCGTTAAGCGGAGGAATCACCACCACAACCACCACCATGATCAGGGACATAATTCCAAGCCCGGCCTTGGATCTGCCTCTCTGAAGAGGGCTGCATTTAGTTTTAGATTCGGGAGGTTGACGGAGGCCGAGCATGCTGCCGCTGGATGGCCCGCCTGGCTCACCGCGGTGGCCGGGGAAGCTATTGAGGGGTGGCTGCCTTTAAGGTCGGATATGTTTGAGAGATATGAAAAGGTAATATTTTTTTTATATGTTGTATTTTAAAAAAATATAATTTGAAAATAAACGTTACAAATCCGTACTCATGTCAAAATAATTTGTGGTGTAAGTTAGCTGATTGATTTTCAAATTCGAACATGAATGCTCATTTATTATAGTTACAAAAACACGACTCTTAGAATATAAGAAATACGACTCTTAGCGTAAAATTGAGGAAATGTGCACGAAGATTGTTTAGACAAAGAGGAGCTAGCTACTTGACTATATTTTCTGAAAATAGCTAGGCATACATGAATAGGCTCGCAAATGTTGTCATGGTATCACAATATGTATACATTAATATCCCTTAGCTAGCTTCAGCCTTCAATAGAAATGGGAGAGAGTATCTTAGGGTTGTGATTAGTGGTGGAATTATGCTTATAAGTTAAACTGTCTCATTTTAAAGATACAGGGATCGGTCTTATGTTGTTCTCCTAAAAATATCTCCTGCGTATAAAATAGTCTGAATTTTACTCAAAACTGTTTAGCTTATAGATGGACAATTTCCTCCTTCATTTTTTTTATATGATTTGCAAATGTTTCATGGTTTTGGGGTGGTTAGATTGGACAAGGTACTTACAGCAGTGTGTATCGTGCTCGTAATCTGGAGACTGGTAAAATGGTTGCCCTTAAGAAGGTTCGATTCGACAATTTCCAGCCACAAAGTGTCAGATTCATGGCACGGGAGATAACCATACTCAGAAGGCTGCACCATTGGAACATAATGAAACTTGAAGGCATAATCACATCTCGATTATGAACCAGCATATACCTTGTTTTTGAGTACATGGAACATGATCTCTCTGGTCTATTATCTTGCCCCGGCATCAAGTTTACAGAATCCCAGGTTAGTTTGTCATTCAAATTTCTCTTTAATTTCTCCAAACTTTTCCGAGTATCCTTACTGTTTGTTCTGTTTATGGAGTAGATAAAATGCTATATGCAACAACTTCTGTCTGGACTAGAGCACTGTCATTCGCGGGGGATCATGCATCGAGATATAAAAGCCTCAAACATCCTTGTCAACAATGAAGGGATACTGAAGATAGCAGATTTCGGTCTTGCAAATTTTGTCAGTGATGGAAGGACCAGGGCGCCCTTAACTAGTAGGGTAGTAACCTTGTGGTACAGACCCCCTGAGCTTTTGTTAGGTTCCACTAACTATGGCCTAACTGTGGATCTATGGAGCATGGGATGTGTCTTTGCAGAACTCTTCATCGGACGGCCTCTTCTCAAGGGAAGAACCGAGGTAATTACAAAGCAGATTTCAATTCAGCAAAAAAATATGATTAGATGAAATTCAGCTTAATTTAGTCCTATTGTTACAGGTGGAACAGTTGCATAAAATCTTCAAGCTTTGTGGAACACCACCTGAGGAATATTGGAAAGTGTCCAGGCTTCCACTTGCAACCATGTTCAAACCTCAGAATCCGTACCAAAGTACACTCCGAGAAAGATGTAAGGAATTTCCCAAATCTGCTGTGAATCTCATTGAAACTTGTCTATCCATTGATCCACAGATCCGTGGAACTGCTTCATCAGCCCTTGAGTCCGAGGTTGGTTCTTGAATCTTCTTGATCCAATGTTCTTGGAAGAAATGCTTGAAATATCATCTGATACAATTCTTTTATCAATGCTTGCTGTTTTTATATTCAGTACTTCAGAATGAAGCCATATGCATGTGATCCTTTGAGCTTGCCCAAGTACCCTCCCAACAAAGAGATGGATGCCAAAATACGCGAGGAATCAAAGAGGTGAACTTGATTTCTACAAAATGTATTCGAAAGTTTGAGCAAGTTTTGCATGTTTTTTCCATGAAACCTGTCAACATTCTTGTCTGAAACAATGGGGAAGAAATCCTCTTCATCTTTCCAAACTGATATACTTATATACTGACTTTACTTGACAGAAAAAGAGCTGGAAGTATGGCTAGAGCTGCCGGAACAAAAAATCCAAGAAGAAGCCGAAGAAGTGGTCCAATTCCAACCGAGGTACATATGTATAACATCATACTACAATTTAAATTTAAATTTGTAATCCGAAATGAAACATTATTACATACAAAACTTTTCAAATATGGCACATTTACACATTATACCTGACATAATCTGTTGGATTTGTTGTGCATTATAACAGGAAATTGGTGCCAACGCTCAATTTGCTCGAAGAAACAATTCATTTGGCATCACTCTCAAGGACAAAGGGGCAACAATATCAAGAATGTCAATGAAGCCATCAGATACTGTATCGGAGGCATCTCAAATGACAGAACAATCTGAACAATCTCATGCAGACAGCACTCGCTCTGTCCCGATTGAAATGTTAGCATCAGGCAACTTCACATGGGCACATAAGCGGAAACCGGGCGCATCAAGAAAGATGTACGGCAATGTTGGCAGCAGAAGTCGAAAACTGATTCCATTACCATATGATCCACCAAGCATCCTGGAAACTGCAAATCAAGAAGACATTATGTGGGAAACACCACAAGAAATGCAAGAGAGTGATGATCATGAGACTGCTAAACGAGCAATGAACAGGCAAAGGTTGTTGAGGCAAACTCAGAGAATGGATTCTTTTGATTCGTCTGATATTTATGAGAATCAAGATTTTTCAGTGGACTATAGTGGGAAACCTGCGAGGGTAAAATCAGGGCCTTTGGTATATAGGAATGATTCATCAATTCATCAAGATAGTCAATTTCATCCACCTATTCGAAGATCCCGGTTTTATAGAGGTAATGCAATCTATTCAAGTTTTATTCTTCATATCGAAGAAATGGAAGCAGTAACTTAATGGGATTTTGCTATTTTTGCAGATTTGCACTAAAATGTGTGGAAACTCTTTACCGGTTTGTTTGGCTCAGGGTTTTGACCTTTCACCTCTTAGGCATCAAGAAGATGAAAAAAAAATTCCATCAAATTTGGAAGCTGAAATCAAGAACAGTTGCCCGTGATTGAGCTTATCGATCCCACGACAATTTCTTGAATTTGCATTTCTAGCAACTGCTTGACTTCCTATTAGGTTAAACTCGAGCAGCCTAACGGTTGAATGATGTGAAAAAGGCGGGAACATGGAAATTTTGAACTCGGTATGTCCTAATGGTGGCAAACCTTCCGCAGTCATTTTGATCTCCTTGACGGAGAACAAAAAAACACCAAAAAGAACATTGTACAGAGAACAAAGTAGTTCTAATATTCATCCATATCTGAAAAGGATTGAGTTTCTTGGCTCTCCATGTACTTTCCTCTCTTGTTTTCCTATGCTCAATTTTGTCTTGAGCGTGCTGTGGTGTTATTAGCTTAGTTAAGAAATCAAAATTTCACTTCGAATCCCTTCTCTAACTCATGTCATTTCAGCTATATTTGAGCCATTCTAAAGGGCCGCTTATTTTTTTATTTAAATGAGCAGTTAGGTTCACACTAAGACGCCTACGCGCCCCACGCGCGCCGTTAGGTCTACGACGCCTACGCGCCCCACGCGCCGGCGCCGAATGTCCCTCGCCCGCTCCTCTTTGATAAATGGGTTTGATCGGATTTGGTTTTATTTCTTTCTTTTTTCTTGATTTTATTTTTACTTTCCTGTTTTATTATAATTACGTATGTTATTTTTATTTTTTATGTTTAGGTTCTAGTTCTCTGTTTCTGGTTTAGTTTCTAGGGTGA
>JAAGWI010062005.1:0-13099 GCA_012274505.1 Galium porrigens var. tenue
TAGGAAAGGATCTCTGACACTAAGCCCAGCCACAATTGTCAAAACAGGATCGAAGCAACGAAAGAGAGCACCCATTATCAGCATTTTTCCAAGCTTAGGATCCACCGGAAGCACCGACAGAAACTTACCTATTAAGCATGGATAAGTAAATTAAAGCACAAGAACATAAAAATATAGAAAGGATGATTGTCCACCGTACAGAAGCAATTTAGGAGAACCATACCAAGATGTGTTAGATTCTCAATTTCATCCAATGCACCAATCATCTTTAAAAAATCAACAGCATTTTGCACCTACAAAATATTCATTATACACATTTGACAAAGTATAGAAACCCAAGTCACCAGGAGAGAAAAATAAATAAATTACAACTTATGAGTCTTCCAGCATATGAAGAGCAATAGCAGCTTTTGCCAGAAATTCTCTCATGTGATAATCACACAACACTAACATGAACTAATCACCCATTGACAGATAAATGAGCAAACAATAGAGCAACAGACATCCAGATTATCCAATTCATTTGTTTCTTGGATACAATAAATAGCATGGAACATTATTTAAGCTCTATAGGCTATTAGCATACTCTTTTCATTCTTCAAGAAAACTATGTGAGTACTATGCACTACAATCACTATAATGGTCAACTTACAAAAGTTTGCCATGGATTAAAATTTGAATGTTACTATTTGCTTTATATTGTTAAATTGCAATGTGATTGAATGGAAAATACAAAATGCGTTTCAAGCTATCCTGAGCCAAGAGCATAAAGAAAACAAAAGCAGTTGCTTACTGCTCGAGGTGCAGGTGGCTGGAGGGCAGAAGAGAGAAAATCTCCTATGCTTCTAACTTGCAAGCTCTTAATTTGCAAGCAGAGAGAGTTTAAAGGAGTTCTCAACAACTCAGGAAGTTGATATTCAGCAAAAGCATCAAAAACACGTCGAGGATAAAGGTGATAGCACTCTCCAGGATGCACACGGCCGGCTCTACCCCTTCTCTGAGACCAATAAATAACAATGACATAAATTTCTACGGAAGAAGCCCAAATTGGATGATTAATCTATAGCTAAATAAATGAAGTCATGATTTTTCTTTCAACAACCAACTTTACAAAGAATAAACTTTGAAATAGTCATGTAAATAATTTATAAAGCACACACACATGGAGACAGAGGAAACAAAAACGTATAAAAAGGAAAAGCTTGTTCTTGGGCTTAACCACAGTAAAAAGAAGTCCACTACTACAAATATAAAAGAGAAGTCAACTTACTTGTCGGGCAGAAGCTTGAGATATCCAAGAAGGTAGTAAACATGGTGTGTTATTTAGAGCATCATAAGTCGTCTCCTTGGCTTTACCACAATCAACCACAAACACTACATCATTGATCGTAATACTTGCCTCAGCCATATTAGTAGCCAGCACAATTTTACGAACATTAGGGGGTGGATTATCAAATATGAGTTTCTGGCAAAAAATAAGAGCTAGGTCAACAAAAATATGGAAGGATAAATGAAATGACAAGAGCTGGTAAAAAGGAACACAAGTAAACTGAACAGATAAACATGAAAACCGCCAACCCATTTGCTGTGAGAAAGCTATCAGGAAAAAAAGCCTCGGAGGGACATACCAGATACTATGAATAATATAGAGTACCGAGTACAGAGAATACTAGACAATCATGAAATTAGAAAAGTAGTGTAAGCTACACACATATTGCCCCTATAGAACATGTAACATCTCCAGCACACATAATACCTCCAAAAACATGCAGAGAAAATAATTCGGAAAATTGTGTAGCAGGAATAGCAATATTACACGAATAAACACAGCCTTTCGACTACTAAACCACTTTAAAATCATTCCTTAAAGATGTATGGGTCCTATTTCAGTAATACTTGTTCCATCTATGACAAGAACAGTCCACCTATAGTCTTGTATTTAAATATTTTGTTTCAATTTCACCTTCCATCATCTAGAACAATTTTGACCAGCCAGTAAACTTCAAGTAAACAAAAACAAAAAGACAGCCTAAAAGAACATATAAACTCCATGCCAATCCTTACTTACAGTATGATTAAGGATCATATAAGATAATAGGAAGATGTCAAATAGAGACAAGGAAAATGTACAGGACTAAAGATTCTCAGATGGAGAAAGCACTGCATCACACAGAAGAAAAAAAACATAAAACTAAAAGATGGGAAAAGAACAAAAAAACTGCACCTGCTCTGAAGTAGCCATGGAACCATGGCATGTTAGTAGAAGCACTCTATTTGGGTCTCCTAGGAGTGGATGTGCTTTAATTTGATCCCGCAGGCAGCTGATATCCTCCCAACCAGTCATAAAAACAAGCACAGCGCCTGGCCGTTCCTTCCTGCATATATGGCATAGCACAGCCTCTATAAGATTGAACCCTATACACTCGGGTGTCCAACATGCAAGTGAATCACGAGTCCTGGAACTATAATTCTCAAAATTTGAATTATTCACAGCATCCTGTCACAGAAACAGCAGTATCAAACTAAATGCAATGATAGTCCATGTTCAGGAGCTATTTAATTAAATGTGCAAAGAGCAGGACCCATATTCTGAAGTTTCATAAAAAAAAGAGAGCCATTCTGACAGTCTCAAAAGCCATCATTTAGAAACTGTCTTGCCAATTACACCCACAAACAAAAGGCCATCATAAATTGCCTAGTTACATATTGGTAAGTTCCACTGGTGCAAGTATCTCACACACAGAATTGTGCTGGAGAATCTCCAACGTTTTTCATATATTGAATAGAAAAAATGCATGCCTACAAGAGGACCCTAAGTAGAACAAATATACTGCAGATGAGTAGTGGTCTTACTAACTTACCCACTACTTAGATAATGCTAGAAATGCCCTAGAATAGTGGAAACTGACAACTAGACTATAATACTGGAATAAAGTTAGAGGGACCTAAGTTGACTTATTATACCTTCTAACATAAGTCAGCCATGGTTTAGCATTCGCTAGAGTCCTATCACATAGTATATCTATGAGTTCTGTGACCTCCATATTCTTCAGCCTGGCCCGTGGAGGAGGTCATGAGCCATGAAACTCATTCCAAGATGGGAAGATCAGCGGGGAAATTGGTTTTAGGGGCCTTGAGCGTGAGATGAAGTTTAACCCACTCCTCCCATCATTCTAATGTCCTTCAGCAACAACATGATAAATATAACAATATACAGTGGGTGATAAAGGCTAAACCAGTTAAATCTAATCCAAATCAATTTATACTGTTAAGTAACAATATATATGCTATGCAATCATTACTACTCTCAATGCACGGAATAAAAGTGATCTAACCAATCGTTAAAATAAGAGTACACAAAGTCACAGAATGACGATGAAGTCCATAAGTTACTTAGAGCATCAGGCTGGCACACAATATCAAAACTTGCCTTTAAAAAAGGACCCACTACTAGGGATACTTGAATTTTAGAAACTGCACGAAAGCAGCAGTTTACTGGAATAAAATTGAATGCTAAAATTCAAAATTATGAAAACCACTTTAACTGAATTCCAGTATATAAGACTTCTTTGTTTCCTTAAGCGATTCTTGAGTTTGTTTTATGCGTCAATCTTTCCCATCAGAAAAAAAACACAGTTTGAAGAATTAGAGAAGAAACCCCAAAATCTGAAACACAATCCACCACATAGAAACATGTGCATAACACTGATTTCATTACTTAAGGTTGGTCAACATAAATTTGGAATTTATTTTGTATATATGAGCATGCCATTTTTCAAGGATAAAAATCAATTCCTAGGTACTACGTAACCGAAATATTTGGTTAATTTTGCTCTAAGAGTAAACTAGTGCATTCTTTGATTCTAAGCTAATGGCTAATGCCATTCATATTCTCCATTATAAGATTATCAGGTCTCCCACTTGATCTAATTATGTTCAAATTTTATCAAAATTATTAAGGCTAGTTCTTTTTCACTCTCAAGCTCAGTACATTAGCGTTACTTCTTACATGAAGTTAGGGAGCTTATGACGTGGGATCTTACATGAACTCATTCTCTAGTCTAGCTCTTTTTAAACAGCTCTAATAGTTGCTTCCTCCTTACCAATTTATTTCAGCTCAGTAAACAGTTCTAAAAAAATCAAAAGATTTGAATGCTATGTGGCCTCAAAAGCAGTAAATACATCGACAGGATATTCATCATTATAAGAAGATTAAGAATTCTGTTGCTATAGAACCTTGTATAGAGTTGCACATAAATCTGAAGTCAACTTAAGCTGTGCAACAATGAATTCAGAAACCATTAGTATAGCTTCCAGAAAAAAACAAGGACTAAAACAGGGAATTTATATAGTCATCCTTCCCATCCATAAATTCCAATTTCGACCTTTTTTTTTACGATTCTTTAGCCAGGTGTAGCCTTTCTAGAGTTGAGCCCCGAGGGAATATTCGTTATTAATGAGAGTGTAAGATAAATTATTAAATTACAATATCAACTTCTCACTATTGTAGTTTATATATAATAACACATCTCTCTAGGAGGAGATTGACGTTTGAGTTCAAAAAATTCCAGTGGAAATCTCTACTGCAAGAAGGGGCAGCCAGATGTGGATGTGCTGGATCTCAAAAGGGTCAAGCCATAGTATGGATAGCTTTAGCCACGGTCTCCGTAAGAGGCTAATTCCACGATCTCACACCGTTTACCTCACCATACACGGTAACAGCTCTTACCAAACCAAGAGCTCTCCTTCTGGTATCTATAATACTTAAAACAATTCAAGTTTTTAACATGTTGATTTCCTTCATACATCTTTATGGATTTCAGGTGCAATTATGGAAATGCTTGAATTGGGCTACTATTTCTTAAACAAACCAGCTTGTTCATCATTATGACTTGTGCAAATTTAAGTGATGCCACCTCAATTGAAGCAGATATTGTGACTAAGGTAGAAGATAAGAAAGGACAAAGGTATGAACAAAGCAAGCTTCTGCAGAGTACAGCTTAAACATAAACCATACCTCTACAAGAGCAGTAATCTGATTCTTTTTCTTCCGTGGTGCAAGTTGTTTTTGTGTCTTCCATACCTTATCTTGCCCATAATCATCAATCTGGTTGAACGTAGTCAGCTTATATCCGGTTATTTCCAGTACATCTTCCAGAAAATGAGTTCTCACAGGATATGTGAATCCCTTCACATGTAGATACCAACAAATGATCATCAAATACTTCAGCAGCATAAAATTTACAGTTTCAATGACATTAGCCAAGCTTCATACATTCGAAGGTATATAAACAATGCCCTAGAAGAATGATCCTAAATCAATGTCATCAACATCCTACAGTGATAAACAAGAACTAAAAAGTAGTAGCGAGTAAGGTCTACTGTGCAAATGACATTTCCCAATAGCAAAAACAACCTTTTCCAAACAAAAAATGAAGCACCAACAAAAAAATAAATTCTGCAAGAAGGCATAACAGAGGAATGAAATGCACAAGTGACACAACTTGAAATCAGGAGTCAATCCATCATGCTGCTTCTATATCTAGTAAATACCAATGTTATCAATCCTCTTAGCTTACCGGTATATGAATTACGAGTGCACCTCCAAAATAACTGGAAAAAAGATCCGCATTCAGCGTAGCACTCATCAAAATCAATCTTAAATCAGGACGGCGGAGAAGAAGATCCTTCAATACAATTAACAAGAAGTCTGGAAGAGACAGAGAGAAGATCTCATGAAGCTTTCAGTGGAAAGAATGAAAAATATCAAAAGCCATGGGGATAACATGTACCTTCATTCATCCCACGCTCATGAATTTCATCAACAAATACATGAGTTACGCCATTCAGGTTATGATCACTCAAAAGCCGGCGGAGTAAAATACCACTTGTGCAGAAAAGTAAATGGGTGTTTTTACCCTTCATTCCCTCTAACCGGACTTTAAAACCAACCTGCAAACAAATTATGTTAAAACCACAGGAGCTGGAATAAAGAAGTCCCCTAATTGAAACAGTAATTTCTAGGTATGGAATTTACATCACACTAAAGAATGAAGTGAACATACTGATTCACCAAGAGGTTCACCCCTCTCTGTAGAAACTCTCTCTGAGACGGCCATAGCAGATATCCGGCGTGGTTGTGTGCAAATAATGCTGCAAAATGCTCCACGGCCAGATTCAATTTCTGACTCTAGGATATATTGTGGAAGTTGAGTGGTCTTACCACATCCAGTCTCCCCAGAAATTACAACTACCTGATGAGAAGAGACAAGTCAAATCAAATCGTATATGGTATTCATTGACCATATTATAGCACATGACAAAGAACAACCAAAATTCCAAAGATCAACCACACAAATGGAAAGATCCTGGTCCAAAGTTCGTCCATCGAGAGCCAAAAAGAGAGCAATGTTTTATCAGACTAAACTGTCTGACTGGGCCACTTTCAAGTATAGGCTGATGATGGTCCTTTTAGAACCTAATTTTAAATGTTTTTGGGGCCTTTACGTTTTGAAAGTGTTCCTTTTAATATATTTGGATGGAAAACATTACTTTGACGTGCGTCTTATTGACCAGGGTAAAATACTCTTTTATATTTAAATTGGAAAAATAATTTAAGAGATAAGTGACGCCACTCTTCTCCTCCACTTTCTCTGGCCATCCCGCCAGCGATCAACAGCCTATTCCCCGACACTGGCTTCTAATATTCCTCGTCACGCTCGACTGCCATCATTTGATCCTAATGAGCCAGAGTTTCTGTAAGCTGAGTTCGATTATTGCTGCTCAGAGCTTCACAACGGACCGCCACCTCAAGGTATTTGGTTTTCAACGAATTCGATGGGAAAATGAAAAAAAAATTACCAGAGAGTTATCCAGGGATATTGAGGATCATATGCCTCCTTGGAGAGCGGAGAAGGTCGGAGAAGCTTTGACGGTGAGCTCGGCGTTTTTGTACCAGGTTGCCATATGAGAATAGAGCAAATCCTGGAGGCATTGGATTGAGAAAGAGCTGGAGTTTCTGTAGTCCGAGACTATGAAGTGAAGGAAGGGCTCACAGTGGAACCAGTGAAGGTGCGGTCAGGATGAAGATATGGGAGGTGCCACCGATGGGGTATATGGTGTTGTTTGCTGGCGCGGGAAGGCTAGAGAAATTAGAGAAGGAGAACAGTGGCATCACTTATCTTTATTTTCATTTTTTAAAATCAATCTAAACATAAAAAGACTGCTTTGCCCGTGTCAAATAAGACACATACAGGCAAACTAGTGCTTTCTATCCAAATGTATTAAGAAGAAGACTTTCAAAATGTAAATGTGCTAAAAACATAGTTTTAAAAGTAGAGGCCTTTACATTTGGAAATAAAAGTAGGTGCCAAAAAAGATCATCAGCCTATTTGTAGAGCCTGAGGTTGTCTACTCATTATCTGAATCACAAATTTTGTACTCAAATACCACAAAATACCGTTACGATTCCAGATCATTAATAATACTAGTATATATTCTCCTTAAATCATCAATGCATTACTTAGTCAATAAGGTAAATGCACATTTACAAATTTATTCACGCAATATACTTCAGAATGCTTTGATATGGATTCATAATAATCAAATGGTAAATCATGAACAAAGTCCCCTTTCCCTTAAGATACTTGCTACCAAGCACTATAATAAAAGGTATAAGTTCCATAGGTAAAACCTGGTTATTAGCAATAGATTGAAGCAGCCTTTCCTTCTCCCTAAATGCAGGGAGAGATTTGCGAAACTCTAGCATCTTTCTTCCTTCAGGGGATTCCTGAAACAAATGGGTGCAGTACATCAAAACAGTGGCTACGAAAATGCACATATAGAAGATATCAACAGTTACCACATGCATATCATAAGAAGCGGAAGCTTTAAATAAATCTCCACTGAGCTCGCACTGACAAAAAAATTATTTCTTTTCTTTACAGATGAAAAATGACAGTAACTCAACCTAGAGTTATATGAACATATCTCACCGTGTGTTATAACTTATTACTGATTTCTTTTCAAGTACTTTCTGAATCATCACCCTCCCTTTCGGCTTTGAGTTAGTTTTCAGTTTTCTACGCACCTTTACTGGCACATTTATAGGAGCAACTTTAGGCATCTTTCTCTCTATTTTTTAATCAATAAGAGCCATCGTACCTTGTTTTTGAAGTATTCAACACATGTATGTAAATATTACGTGCATGCTGCATGTGTTTTGATGATTTTTTTTTACATGCCTAGTACTGTTACGAAAGACACTTTTCACATGAGCGTGTGGATATGACCAAAACAGATCTATATACACCACAGGCATTAGGCAAAGAAATATGTAAATGTCTCAATTAGCCATCAAGATATATGGGTTGATCATGTCAAGGATATAAGAATCAAACAGATAACAGTATCAAGGGCAAAACAGCCAAATTGAAGCAACTGAATATGAAACCTAACAAAGCTTTGTAGAATAGGAGTAGCCATATACCCTATTTACAAATTACAATTACATACATGTATTGATGTAGCCACACATATAGTGACACATAATTTAATATACCTGCCAGGCCCTTTGCATGTTGCGCATGCGCAAGCTTCGTCTCTGGAGAACCTTCTCCATAACAGATCCATCAAGCAAGGAGTCCGTATTTTCTTCAGGATTACTATCTTGAACTCGATCATCAGATTTACTCTCATTTGAAGAGTCGTCCCCCAGTGTAGAACTTAGCTGCAACCGATCTAGATGTTCCTGAAGCAAAGCTTCCACTCTTCTTTGCAAACCTAATGGGATAACCACCTAGAATGCAAATAGAATGATCTCAAAAACTAAGGAGGGAAATATTTACAACATTCATAAAATATAAACCACAAATATCCTGTACCTCTCTCTGTGGCCGTTTATCATCAAGATCTGGCCTGTAGTTTGGGAGAGGAACCTTGCTCACAACTACAACTTTTCCGTATACTTCACTGATATTCATGATATAGAGAAAAGAGGAGGGAAATCTAAGATTAGGAATGGAGACGTGGTTCTTTATTTTGTTTTTTTAAGGAAGCAAGTTTTACAGAAGATACGGTACCAGTGAAGTCCCATTCGTTTAGCCAGATTTGATATCTGCTCAAAATCTCTTCTGTCCCTTTTATCTCGAGACACAACTTCTTGATCTTTTTCATTCCGCAGAAGCATACCCAGTTTCCACTTCCACTCGTCAATGTTGGCAACTGATGATGATGCCTATCAGAAAAAACAACTTTAGAACTGTTTCATATATCCCTGAGATTGTCAAAAACAAACAGAAATGAAAAGGCTAAACTAAGCGTATTCAACAAACTAGAAAACCTAGCTCCAAGATGCTATAACCATAAGAGAAATACATGATGAATGATCCGCAAAATTTCTGTATGAGATTTGGCGTAGAATTCAAACTATATAGTAATATTTATACAGAATCGTGGTAGATTCATCATAAATGTTTAACTTCATCCCTAATCACATCCAACAACATGGATCAATTCTAAGAAGGAACAATTAAAAAAAACAGCTATTTATCCACCTCCTCAAGCAGTTGATAATCATGATAACATTCATTTCAACTTGCAACTATAAATTGATATATGCAAAAATTACCGGGTGGTTGTCGTAGTCACAGTCGTACTCGTCATCGGAGAACTGTTCGGCAGCGTATCCCGAATAGCAACGGGTGATGAAATTAAGCACCAGAGAGTGGCGGGAGGCACCAAGAAGTTGTGTGGTTGATGGTGGTTCGATAGGCGACGGCAAAATTGAGGCCGTAGGGAAGAGCCAAAATGATTTGAGTCTGGTTTTTCTTGAACTTTCTAAGATAAACCGCAGCCGTGAAGGATTTACTCGCATGGCTGTCTATTCCATCTTCTTTCACTCTTCTGGATTTAAGGGGTTTACGCTTTAGGACCTTTCCATTATTTTTCCGTTTTCAATAAACTAGTACTCCAATGTTCACACAAAAAAGTTACAAGTTCTGTGTACAACTTCAAAATAAAGCTCTTGTTCTTTTATGATGTTGGAAAAAATGTCCACCAGCTATTACTGAAAAATTTAGAACAAAATAGCCTCGTACTCATGAGTTTTTATGAAAATGCTCATATACTCCCGAGTTCTTGAAATATGCTCTTAAAAAGTTTAAACCCTATGGTTGACCGGCATTAACTACTATAAATTACCGACGCATGAATACTTGAAAAGATAAATATATCCTTAATTAATGTGCTGAAATTCTATGTGTGATGAACTTAGGCGATGTGATAAAGAGGGGCATCGGGAATTTCAGCCCATTAATTAAGGATATTTTTGTCGGGAATTCATAGTCAATGTTGGTCAACTATTTCAGGATTTAAACTTTCTAAGTCAATGACTGTTCAAGGGTATAAGAGTACTTTTCAAAAACTCAGGGGTATATGAACACTTTCATAAGAACTCAGGCGTACGAGGGGGTTTTGCTCTAAAATTTATAACACTATTCAGCGCTAAAACACAATAGATTTGGACACCGTTTTCCTAAATTTATTTGTACATCAGTTCAATTTAGTTAGAAAAAATATAATTACATGAAATTCAGTTTAATTTAGTTATACTGATTCTATTATTAATATATGAATTTTCCTTTTAATTCAATTCAATTCCAATCTGTAACAAATAAGTTCAGGAGAATAGGGTTTGGTGCTTTTTTCAATTAAAAAAAAAAAGAGGATTATTCATGACTCCTCCATACCCAAACTGAAAAAACATTACAACTTAGTAACCTCTACCTCTACGAGAGGGTCAAGATGCGAGATTACAGATAAATTCTATAGTTATAAAATTTTGAAGCATTCTCTGTATCTAAGTCTACAAGTAATTGCCAGAATAGCATACACAAACTAAGAGAAAATGTTAAGAAAATGTCAATCGTCAATCAACGACACTTTCAATTGATTTAAACCTTGATACTGCAAGCACTTCCTAGTCCACCTCATTTGACGTTATTTGGATCTTCCCTCGGAGCCAGTAAGATAATTTCCAGGTTGTTTTCACAGGACCAAGCACTTCCAACCAACCTGATGCTGCAATCACTTCTCGATCCATTTCATTAAACGTTATTTGGATCTCCCCTCATCCCAATTGGGGTTTCGGCTTTCCTAGTGAACCCAAGGAGAGGTGATACCGACTTCCTCAGATTGTGCCGGCCAATACCTAGCTGATCAAAGCAGCTAACAAACATGATTTCGACCCCGTTGCCGTCGTCCACAAAAATTCTTTAAAGCAGTATAATTTTTTTAAAATTTATACAAATATAAAATATCAATATCAATATCAATGCTTTCCGTCTCAATCAACACACTAAAATATCTCAATAAATCAAAACTTAACTTAAAAATTATATCAACACACCGTTACCTTAACGAAATTGGGATGGATATTACAAGTACTACAAATAGAAGATTCTACATCATAGTGCAAATAATATTTTATCGCTCAAATAATTATCGCACGAATATTGCATTGTGAACCATTGGGGACTTAATTGTTCAAATTACAAAAATAAATTATGATAGAATAATTTTAGATGCTAATTAAAACATGATTTTGAACCACTTCTTCTTGATCTACTTGTATTTTGTCCATATTTACCTTATCCACACCTTCAACATATCCAGAATCACTCATAGTTTCAGCCACATTGGGTGACATTCTCAAGTTGTCATCTTTCGCCATAATTCTAGTCAAGAACCACAGTTTTTGCTTCATGGTTTATTTTTCAATTAAGTTATGTTTTTCACGCTAATTTCCTAAATCACCAAACCAATAATAACCATCTCAGTATGTAATTATGTAACCAGTGAAAATTAAATTAACCATTTTGGTCCATTATGTCATGTGTTTATCCACTCAGTAAACCAATAATAATCATCCCAATAGATACCAATGATGATATTACCAAAAGTGTGTCTGAAGATCCAATTGCAAATGAAGCTCAGGTAAGTCAGGTATTTTCTTCTCACAATCTAGACATGCCTGTTAAAAAAGTGGGGCGCCCTAAGAATGCACAAAAACCTAAAAATGATAGCTATTTAATTCAGTTAAATAGAATCATGACTAGGTCAAAAAGCTCCACAAACATGTCTTATGATTAGTACAACTTTGAAATTAAAAAAAAAAATAGTGTGGAATATTAGGGGATGGCAACTTCTATGGAGAGATTATCTACTCTAATTAACACACATAATTTTGATCTTCTGTGTTTTATAGAACCTATGAATGATAATTCCCAATGTGATTCTTATAGGAGAATGCTACGTTTTGACAAATGCATGTTTGCTAGCAATGGTAAGATTTGGATTTTCTGGAAAAATGCTCTTGACCTTACTGCTATAAATGATCATGAACAATTTCTCACAGTCCTTATCAATAGTCAGAAACTAAATACTGCAATGGAGGCAGTTTTTATCTATGGCTTGAGAACAAGGACTGGTAGGAAAATTTTATGGAGTGATCTTTTTGCTAGGTCTACAACTGCTACTTCTGCTACAGTTTACATAGGTGATTTTAATGCCATAACATCAGTAAATGAATATAAAGGTCCTTCCACTCCTAAGCTAGGTAGTATAAAGGATTTTAATGAATTTATTGATAATATGGCACTGGAAGAGATTAATACTGTAGGGAATTTTTTTACTTGGAGTAATAAAAGGATTAAAAAGCCCACCATTCAAAGACTTGACAGGGGTCTTTGTTCTGCACTGTGGAGCTCAACTTTTCCTTCTTCATCCATCCAAGTGCTTAACAGAAATTCATCTGATCATAACCCTTTACTATTAACAATTGGTAGTGATATTCAGTCAATCCCTAGACCTTTTAGGTTTCTCAACACCTGGTATAAAAGGAGTGATTTTAATGAGGTTGTTAAACTTAGTTGGTCTCCTGCCATTTCTGAGAAAGGAATGCTAGGTTTTTTTCTTAAACTGATCAGGCTTAAAAAAGCTCTAAAAATATGGAATAGAGATCACTTTGGTAATGTTCATGATAATGTGGAAAAGGCTGAGAAGGAGTTAAGTATTCAGGAAATCCAGTATGACCTGAATA
>JAAGWI010062031.1:2951-14494 GCA_012274505.1 Galium porrigens var. tenue
TTATGAATGATATTTTTCAAAAAATTCAACTTCTCAAAGTCAATTTCTTATTCTGAAATTTTGATGACCGATCATTCTCAAAGAAAATTCTAATAAGTGAATAAATATGTGGTAAGTTGTAGTTTACATGTATATCTGACTCTGAATTCTAACTGTGGACGATAATTTTCCCCTTTTTTTGCCCATGTCCAAATCTTCAAAGAGTCACCACCATTTTACGTAAAATATGCCAAAATTATGTAGTAGACTAAGTAGGTTTATGATCTATTCCTAGTTTTTAGTTTTGTTTACCACCGTGAGTTTATGGCCGTTGAAGAAGTCGCGTAAATCGCATGAATTAAAATATACCGTGAACCAATGGGCGGAAGTAAGATTATGAAAATCGTTACTTTAATGTCGCTAGAGAATTGGTGTTTAATGTGGCCAGGGAATTTGTTTACTTGTTGTCAGGAAATTGGCGTACTAGTGGCCTTAACTAGCGAATTGGTCTAGTTGTTTTCAAGGAATTGGCATACTTGTTTCCAAGGAATTGGCATTACTTGTGACCAGGGAATTAACCTACCTTCATCAAAGAATTGGTCTACTTGTTGCCAGGAAATTGGCATTACTCTTTTGCTGAGGAATTTGCATTTTTTATCTTTATATTGATTTTACTTTATTTCTATTAGCCAGTGATTTGGCGTTGGAGTTCCGAAACTGTTATCGTGGATTCCGTTCTGATTGTTAAATTGTAATGCCCTACAATCGAACTTGTTTTTGAAAAACAAATTAAAATAATTTTTTGTATTTCAAACAAATATTTTAACAATTTACAACATTTTTGAATTTTATTTTAAATGATCATTTTCGATGAGCATTTTTATTTTTATCTCTTAAACAATACATGAACCATCATACCATTATTTTTTTACTTAAAAAAAGAGGAGGTCCCCTTGAAGAAGAGACTGGAGAAATTGTGCAAGGACGCTCACATGTTGTTTGATATGGTCATACTCCCTCTGTTCCCTTTTGTTTGACATAAGTTATTAATGGTCAAATATGGTGTGAAAAAATTATCTAAAAAGTAGGATAAACAAAAAAGGTACGGATCCCGATCCCGATTCTCCAGCGGGAGCATGTATCCTCTAACCGATGCTAGGAGAAATCAAGTAACAGCCTCTAATCACATTCTCTAGTAGAATTGTGGAGCTGTTACAACCCAGTAGAGATGACCTCTGAATAAAGTAGGACCAAAATAAACATGGAGGTGACGCAGTATCGTGCTGCACAAACAAAATGGCGATGCAGTTTCGTGCTGTTTCAACAAAACGGCAATATAGCGCCGGTGTTACAAAACAAAATGGCGATGCAGTATCGTGCTGCTTCAAAATAAAATGGATTTGTTTTGCACTGGACGCTGCTCCAAGTGACATGCGACACATTGATTAAGGAGAAATCCCTCGCAACAACACGAGACGCATCAACCCGGTGAAGAAGTCGGGAGGTGACACAACACCATTTTCCAAGAGGGGTCGAGTAGCAGTACGGCATGTGGCAGTTAATTCAAATGGTTTGGAATGATAGGATCACGGATGAGGCTCATTTGACTGTGCATGAGTCCGGTTTCATTGTGGGACGCTCACCCCACTTTGTGCGAGTACAGTGGATATGTTTTTTTATGTTTAGGGAGGCGTATCTTTTTCTAGATATGATTTCTTTGTAATACCACTTCGGTTAGAAACCTAGGAAACTAATGTAATGCCCCTAAGTTATTAATGAGATGAGTACCACTATTTACCAAATAAAAAAATAGAAGGTACGGAGGGAGTAACTCTGTCTACAAATTGATAAGATATAACGTCAAACGAGATCTTTTTGGAAAAGGGAGTAAGTTAAAATATCAAAAATACTCCCAGTAGACACCAGTAAACAAGACCGTAGATGATTGAATTTTTTTTGTTACGTAACATATTATATTTTGTATCTTGCCATAACCATAATTTTACAATGATTGAATAAATGTAAATATTATTTTACCATGTCTAGGTTTGAAATAAAATTCTACATTAAATCTTATTTTCTTAGAATTTTATTTTGTTGTGGGTTCTTTTTGTGTAGATGATTCAATTGAAAAGGCTATAATTGTAAAATGGGTTGAAAATTCTATATTTTCACTGTTGCAAGAGATTGGTAAAACTTAATTTGAAATTTTGGTGAATTCATGATTATGTAAAATTAGTATTGGGGTGCGAGTATGATCGATCACATGTATCCTATTGACTAAATAGTACCATTTGACCACTATTTTGATCGAATTCAGAATTTTTGGCCCCAACTTTGAAAAGTAAGATTACATAGCCCTTACATTTAAAATATGAGTTTTTTTGCCCTATAGACGGAACCGTTTAGTCATACGTTGGTCAATGCCACGTGATAGGGGTAAAATATTCTTTTCCAAAAATAAAAAATCTACCCAATCGTGGAGGGCATTATTGTCATTTCACGATAAAATAGTACCATTTGGCCCCTGCTTTGGTCAAAATCAGATTTTTCGTCCCCAACTTTGATTTGTAAGATTTCCTAACACTCACGTTAAACTGTTTGTTAGTCCCATTTTTTATAGGAGTAATAAAGTAATTATATATATTATTTTATTCTATTCTATTTTTAAAAAAATTATTTTTCCAATTTTCCCATTTCTTTTTTACCTCATGCTTTCCCTTTCTACGAAGGTCTTGCTTGATCCGCTTACACTCGGCGGAGGAGTTGGGGTTATATGGCCGGTAGGTAGCGGCGGAGGGGGATCCACAAGCTGTGAGCTTGAAGGGATTGTCTGAACAGGAATCAAAAGAGTTTGATTGTAGACCAGAGGGCATCTGGAACAGTCAGGGAGGTTTGGGGCTGCTCTGGCCTGACCGACATCGGATCAGGTTGTGAACCCCGTCGCACCAAAATTCAACCAACTACGTAATTTGCCGGAGGATTCATGTTGAGGAAATCGAGATGAGTCTTGGTTGCGGGAGTGAACTACATGCCGCTGAAAAGGGGACGTGACGGGTTCGGGTTGAATTGGGGGAAATACCGAGGGAGGAGAGCAGGACACTGTCATAGTGCAGCAAGGAAATCAGACGCGGTAGATGTGGTGGAGGGTGCTCGGAAGGCCGATGCGGGATTCGATTTGGGTGGATGATGATCGGAGTGTCTAATTTGATTTGGCCTTGATGTGGTGGTGGCGGTGGTGATTTAATATGGATGGGGAGTGGGGCCTGCAGAAAGGGAAAGCGTGATTACTTTATTAAAAAAGAGATGGAAAATAGGAAAAATTTTAGAAAAAATACAATAAAATATAAAATTACTTTATTGCCCCCCTTGATTGTGCCAATAAACTTGATTTCAATCCAAGTAGGGGGCAAATGGTACTATTTCATTGTGAAATGACAATAATGCCCTCGAGATTTATTTTCATTTTTTGGAAAAGACTATTTTATCCCTACCACATGGCACTGACCAACATCTGATTAAACGGTTCCGTCTATGAGGCCAAAAGAACTCATATTCTAAATGTAAGGGTTATGAAATCTTACTTTTCAAGGTTGATGCCAAAAATCTTGAATTTGACCAAAGTAGGAGTCAAATACTACTATTTACTCTATCATATTTATATCAATGAAATGTACATTAGATAAAAATATACAAGGACAGAAGTTCGACAGTGATAAAAAAGTGTTAATGTAAATTGCAATATAAAAATAAAAGCAAAAAAAAAGTAATAAAATTATATATTTTAATAGTATATAATGAAATATATTTTATTGTTTAAATTATAGTATTGGGCACTGAATAAAATGAAAGAAACTTATCCACTGTATTGGCTCCCTTAATGGTTTGTTTATATCACCAGAATGAGTTGAAAAAGTGCAGCCGTGAAGTATGAAAAAGTGCAACCTTGGATAGTTGGTCTATCCTTCATTACTTATTCACCAATTAACAATATGTAAATTAATACTTGTTCACAACACCAAGAAGTATGAAAATGCACATAAGACTGCAATTTGCGGGGTGCATTTTCTTCTCCTGTAACTACACGGCATTGGCATCGGAATCACCATCTTACGCTACATTTCTGGCACTAGTACAACAAAACAGTAGTATTTCTTTTCCGTATAAGACTGATGATACAAGTTCCCACTATGATGTATATATGCGAATTCACAGAATTCGTTCATCTTAAACAACAATACATTTTCTGGATTACTCCCTTATCTTACTCTTCTTCTTTAGGGGGCTCGACCCAACGCCCGTGATCTTTAATGAGCTGGATCAAAGCATCAGTTGCCCCTTCCATTGCGATGCCTCGTTTTACCACCGTCTGCTTAGACCAAGACATCATTAAACAAAAATGTAAATGGTTGGCTTCTGAAATTCCTATGTATGAAACAGGGTACATTGGTTTCAAACTTAGGTATTATGGTTTGGCGGTAGTGTTGAGAAAACAGAAACCACAGTATCTTGCATAAAGATATTAGTAAAAGATAGGGAATTATTTCTATGATGCTGATTCATGATAAGAAAGTACCTTCCCGACGTAAAGGTCAATCTTCCCAGGAGCACCACCAACGTATCCAAAATCTGCATCGGCCATCTCTCCAGGTCCATTAACAATGCAACCCATAATTGCAATCTGCAAGATCAAATTTATAAGAATGAGCCGAAATCAGACTAATTCACAAAACTGAGGTTAGTGGGTTAAGTGTTTACCGAGACACCAGGCAAGTGTGATGTCTTCTCTCTTATCTCCGCGCTTATCTCTTGAAGGTCAAATAAGGTTCGTCCGCAGGAAGGGCATGATACGTATTCCTGGATCATACATTGCAATTAGTAACATCATCTGCAAATAACTACTACTACTTATATTGCTTTCTAATCATTACTGTTTCAAAGCTGAGTTTCTTACCGTCTTTGTATTACGCATTCTGCAGCCTTGCAGCAAATTGAATGATGTATCTCTTAAAAATTCAAAGTCCTGATCTGGAGCTTCTAATAAGACACCATCTCCAAGACCATCAACCAAAAGGCCCCCTGCATTGCTCCCAGCTCCAATGACCAAATCATCCCTGCCAATAAGTAAAAAAAACTTTGTTCAAATATCCGTAGATATATAATCATCATTATCATCAGGTCTTAGTTCTCGGATACACACCTATGAATTCCTTTTGGGAATTGAATGTGATGAATCACTGGGAAGTTCAGAGAGTTTCCAGATAGGTACTCAAAAAGCCTGCAACAGTCAAGGAACATTATATAAGGGCGGAGATTAGTAACTATCAGAACAATTTTTAAAGAATAGACGAAAAGACAGGAGCACAATTCTACATAGTCAGACAACTTTTACCTCCTCGCAGCCTGAACTCGGCCAACCTTTTCCTCAGTATGTGGTACATCATGCAGAACCATGGTAGCATCAACACCCTTTAAGATGTCCAACTCTTCTTTTGTCTCATCGCCACGAACAGATACAACCAAGCGTGTACCTGAAGAATAGATTGTTGTCATAGCCTGAATCTTGGTAATAATTCTATCACATCTACAAAGAAACAAAGGACACCGCACCTTCAGGGAGTAGCTTGTGGGCTCCACTTGATAATTCCTTGAGAGTAACCAAAACCATGGCATAGGGCAAAGGCTTTGTTAACTGCTCTGACAGGGGTGTTATAACACCCATGCTTATATCTATCAACCTTTTCAGAGCTAATCTCTGGTAGAAATTCAGAAAACATGATTCAGTCATCTATTACAAATAGAACAAGAACTTAGTAATTAAACACTTTCTGAACCATGCCAAGGCACACATACCACCTGAATGTCTATAAAATGTGGCCAACAAAATGTGGTCATGCAACTACTAATTTGAAAAGGCAAAGGATAGTACTCACAGCATCTTTATCATCAACTGGAGGAAGTTCCCTTAATAAGATTGAGTCCACAGTTGCGAGATCCTAAGTCACAATAACACTTCATTTAGAAAATCATTCATACAAGATCATTTAATATTTTAATGAAAGTGGAGAAAGATGAACGGACCTTAAATGGCATGCCAACCACAAGTTTTGCTGCCAAAGATCTGTATAGAAGTTCAGGGTTCTGGCAGAGTAAAACAAAATCAGAACTTTAAAAAGTGGTAAGGCAGATGTAGTTGATAGAATCAGTGAACAGAAACATGAAGGAAAAATGGAGCAAATGAATTAGCGGAACGACCTTCAGTTGATTCAAAGAAACAGACATGAGAACAGATCCATCACGATGCAGGACGCCCCTATAATCCACATCTTCACCCTATAGTTAATGGGTAAATGGATATCAGTTCAAGTGCTAAGTAAGGCAACCTGACTCACTAAAATATTTCACAAGTGTTACAGTTCAGACCTCTTTCTGTACTGGCAAATCCCCAGTTCTGCGTTGGAAATCAAAGTATCGCCTATGCTTTTCCTCAAATGGTTCCTGATGAATGCCAGTCACAGGTTGTGTCAGTTTCATTCAATGGTAAACACATTCTTAAGCTAATGAGAGTTTCTGTTACTGTGTTTTAGCCTACCACTCCTAGCTGGAGCTGAGCTGCTCTTGTTCCAAGGTTTGCTAACCTTCTACAAGGGTCTATCTCTGCTTCCGGAGGTTCGGTAAGTGAAACTCTAATTGTGTCACCCAAACCATCCTGCAAAAAAATATTAAATCAACTTCAAGGTCACTATATCCCAAGGATAATGGTTTACAGAAGTTATTGTTTTCTTGAAGAATATTTTCCATTAATCCAATAAACTATAAAGTCATACAAGTGATAAATAAGCTATTAAGCTGGCTCCATATCATTCACTGAGATGGTGATTGTGGCAAAAATTAAAATAAATACCTGAAGAAGTGTACCAATTCCAATGGCAGATTTCATGCGTCCATCCTCACCTTCACCAGCTTCAGTGACTCCTAAGTGCAAGGGGTAATCCCATCCTTGGACATACATTTCAGCTACAAGAAGCCTGTATGCTGCAACCATGATGACGGGGTTGCTTGCCTTCATCGAAAACACAAAGTTGTGGAAGTCCAATTTCCGACAAATCCTAGCAAACTCAAATGCAGATTCAACCTGTTCGAGGAGTTACGCAAATCATTAAGTCTGGAGATACTCAGTACAAAATAGCACAGGCTTTAATTGAATTACTTCTCACCATTCCTCTAGGTGAATCTCCATAATAGCTCATTATACGATCTGAAAGACTCCCATGGTTGGTCCCAATGCGCATTGCTCTGCCGTATTTCTTACACTTCTCGACTAATGGAGTGAAGACCTGATGCGACCAAAGAATGTTCAGTAGGAACATTTTGAAAAGAAAATGCAGTCCAATTGCACTTGAATTTCCAGAACACAGTTATTATTACTAACAGTACAAGCAGCTGAGAAAACAGTATATGAAGTCTTGTAGCTTTTGTAATTCAACATATATTCTGTTCTCTTCGACACCCCCAACCACATCAGGAAAAAGAGGAACAAAAAAGCGGTAACCGTCTTAAATGCATAATTTAGGATTTCAAAACAGCTAAGAATGAGGAATGCAACAATCCAAGAATGGATATGTGGAGCAAAGTGGTTAGTGGAAAATGTCTGGAAAAAAAATACGAGTTTATTTGAGCAAATTTGAGTCTCTTATACATTCATCACTATTCCAACTGGGACTCCCAGGTGATCAATCTACTTTATAAATATATGGGATTCGGATAAATAATTAATAGGAGAAATATTCTAATCATAATAAATCTGGAGGTCTGACCTGTTCAATATGCTCTAGTTCTTTCTGATAGTCGTCGTCGGTGTACTCTAGCTTCTCGAATTGAGCTCGCCTGTCAGCTGAAAATAACCATTCAGTCAGATGAAAATGCCATTTTATATTAGGTATATAAGGTAAGAGATGAGGGGGATAGAAGTCTAAGAATTTACCAAAATTTCCAGGATTTACACGAATTTTATCAAAGCACTCAGCAACTCGCAATGCAATAGCAGGAGCAAAATGTATATCGGCCACAAGGGGAATATTGTAACTGCCAAATGTAGCATAATCAACACCAGCATAGTTCACGAAAATTGCATCACAATTCACATACATTAATATAGAATCGTGCATATAAATTGAGAACAGACGCATACTTCTTCTGCACAAGTGTGTTTTTAATGTCATAACATGCATCTGCTTCTTTCTTCCCTTGCACTGTTATCCGAACAATGTCTGCTCCTTTATCTGCTATCCTCATCACCTGCTACAATTAGAAGTAACCAGAGTATTAGTGTGCAAAACAAGACACCATACATCACCTTGACCAGCGACAGTGATGTTAAAACACGATAATGAGTTGCATCAAAATATGAATAATACTCTGAACTTCATAATAAAATTAAAAATCATTAGAATACGTAGAACCTCTTCAACTGTTCCATTAACATCTTTGGTGTCTGATGTAGTCATTGTTTGAATTCGAATAGGATGTTCACTGCCAAGGGCCACATTCCCAACCATAACCGTGCGAGTTTTTCTCCTGAGGGTTTCGTTGATGGATTCACAATACTTCTGTCGAGGAACTACATCAAGAAATCCATTAACAGGTTAGATTTTGCAAAAAAATGACAAAATCACGAGTTTTTAGACAATTGCAAATGCTTTCTCATAAGTCAACAAGATTGTCAAAGATGCATCATTAACTATATCAGAGAAACTAACTGCAAAGGAACAAAATTCTTCAAGGCAGATTGTAGAGTTATTCAAATCCTTTTTCAGTTAAGAGAAAAATAAATAAAGATTTACGCAACAAGAATCCAGCCTGCAAAAGTGAATACCTAACAGTTGACTCCCTTCTGATGCAGGCTGAAGCTCAACAGTTTCCTGACCGGGATTCGAACTCCTGATCACAGAATACTTGGTTCTGCCAAATTTAACCTTCTGTACATTAGAAATTCTAGCAAAATCCATACTTTTGGCGAACCCCAATCCATTTTCCTTGCCCTTCAGACAGGTAAAAGAAGCCGGAACAGTCCCAGTCGCCATTTCTCAACCTTTGACCACCCTCCTGCACACACAAACACAGAAAAAATCATTTCTCCTGATGATCACTCTATATGCAGATTAATCACAAAAGGGATCCCTTAAAAACACATAATTTCCTCATAAACAGATTCAAACCCAACTCGCAGTTGAATTCAAACCTTCATTCAACCATAAGAAAATCTGGAAAAAAAACAAGAAGTTTGAATGCTGCTGTTTATGCTACTGACCTTGAGGAGTTCAAACGAATGATTCAGCTGGAGTGGAAGAATCCAGGGGGTGCAAAAAGGACAGAAATGTGAATTTTGGTGGTGAGGGATTTCAGAAAAAAATGTGGGAGAATGGATTATGCATATACATATATATTTAGTAGCTTATCAGTTGAAAACTATGACGAAGAAGACAAATTATTTGTGCCCGGCATCTTTGGTTTTTATCAATTTTGGTGGCCAGGTAAATACCCCTAAATTTCTGGTACTCCATGTCACCAAACATATTTCTTTTTAGGTCCTTATATTATGAGCACTTGTGATCTTAGATTAATTCAGATTATTACTTGTATTAGACAGTATCATAGTGATACAAGGCCTATTATGGACTAATAAAATATGCGAATATTTTAAAAAAAATCTCAAGAAACTAGGGACCCTTTTGCAAAAACTTAAAATGTTATCATCTTCCCATTTTTCTCCCCCAATTCCCAAAATCCGATCAAATCATTTCTCCCCCAATTCTGCAAAATCCGACGTTCTTCAACCGCCCAACCTCCCTGTCACCACCGTTTGCTCCGACCGATGTCGTCGGATCCCACAGCTCCGTAGCTCAACGTTATTCATAATAGGATGGCGCAATTTTCCGTCGCCCAACTATCCCTATTGTAATTTTGCATGGCGATTCTGTTGTTTAATTTAATATTAAAGTGAAAGCAGGCTTGGTAGAACTGATTTAAATTAAATTTTACTATCAAAATAAAATTAGTAAGACTATATTTTAAAGAAATCTAAACTATATTTAAACTAATTGAATTGAATTAAAATGTCATCAATTTGTACGTTACGAAGTATGAAAAAATAGTCAATTTATTTTAGAGAAGTAATATAAATGCTATAATTTCTTTTAAGAATGTTATTGATAGTCCAAATTTAATAACACTATCATAAGTGTAAAATCGATCCATACTAATAATTGTATATGTAAAATCCATTCATACTAATAAGTATAATAATAATAACAATAGTTATTAATTTGATTTGGTTCATTTATTATTTCCTCTGATTTAATATATAATGGGTGTTATAAAATATTGAACTCATCAACACTGTGCAATAACCTTTATATACTAATTTGGATTCTTTGAATCATTATTTTCTCGCAAATAAATTATAAACAAAATTTTATAAACAATAACATGGTGAGGAGCAAAAATATTGACAAAAAGGTTAAACAAACAATTATCTGCTTGACCATATAGGAATTTGGACTAAAGAAAGAGCAGTCAAATTTGAACTAAACATAAAAAATTCAAATAAAAGAATGAGAGGGATTAAATAACAATTAGTGATAAGTACAAGGATCCGAATGCAACGTTCTAAAGTATATTCCGTTGCGGGAACGCGCCCAACAGAAATAACTGCACGAGGAATTGCTTCTCTCCCAATACTGTAGAAATACTGTAGGACAAAAGGCGTGCTACACGAGGGAGGTCTCCCAATATTATTGGTTGGTGGGAAATTGAAGAAAATTTAATTTTAGAAAAAATGACGTTTGTAACGAATTGCCAAATAAATTTTGAAACTATGAAAAATAGATTCATTAATAACCAATAATGATACTAATTTGGTAGTAAACATTTTGAGCGTTTAAAATTTTATTATTAATAACTCACACTGTTAATTTAATGTTTTCAGATTGTCTTGAATTGACTGCAATTATTTTGAAAAAGGCTCCTATAAAAATGTTATGGTTTAAATCACATGTTAATTAGTTTAATTTATCTATTCTGTATTACTAATTTATTTAATTGTGGAAATTTAGAACTAAACTTCAAAATAAACTAACAAAGTTTAAATAATTACAAACTACATCAATAAACTCATAAATTATATTAGTTCATATGTTTATTTGGATACTTAATGTGCTTATATTATTAATTTTACGTAAGTATGAAAATTTAGAAGAAACTAACAAACTAAGACTAACAAATCTTATATGAATATATTATAATCAGATAATTATATGATGAAACAGTTTTATTCAATTATCTAGCTTTTACAATGTACTCTTTGTAAATTGTAAATTTGTTGGCACATTTATCCCTATCTCAAAAAATAATAATGCATTTTCACTTTTATTTTGTTGTTTTGTATTGAACATTTGAGTTTTTCTCTTTTTTAAAAAATAGATTGGAGAAGGGGCACGAGAAGCACGAATATTTATTTCGAATAATATGGGCTGGTAGCCCTGGTACACGTGATATGGAAGTTC
>JAAGWI010062147.1:0-12141 GCA_012274505.1 Galium porrigens var. tenue
TTTGTAGTTATAACTTTTAGATTCTTGTTTTTTCATGATTCTCATGGAACTTGCATGATCTGTAATAGTTATGAATTCGATGTTTTTGCTGGTTCAAGCATGTTTTTGAATTTAGGGGGAGTTGAAGCCACAAAAATGTTGGATTCACAAAAATGCCAAAGAGGGAGATTGTAAAGTTCATATTGGCAAGTTTTGTGGAAATCACTTCAGGGTTATAACCCTAGCAGAATGACGTCAGACAGGAGGAAAAGCGTTCAGGGTTATAACCTTCAAAATCCAGATTTCAGAAACCAAAATGGAGAAGGTTGCAGATCAGTTTATGGTAAATTGACAACATGAAGAAACCATATTTAGCAACCGACCTAGTCAATATTTAGTTTGTGTTCGATTATAATAAAGTTTGTGAATGAATAAACTTAGTAGACAAATGATTGTGCGTAGGACATACTGTTACATTTACTTGTTCTTTCATGTACGCATCATTTTCTTCATACACACTTTATTTTCGTTTAGGAAAGCCGTGTTACTCTATGTTACAAAATCATATATGGCTGAAAGATTTGAATCGGCAAATATTATTTTGCATTTTGGAAAGTGAGGTGAGTAATCTCAATGGAAAACCATTTTCTTTTGATTCGTTTTAACTAAACTAAAAAATGAACCAGACATGCTTGACGTCTCAATGGTTAGTTGGTTACAATGCTATCATATTTAGATGTCTCCTTCTTGTTAGCATTATGCCGTTATGACACTGTGCCAATCATGTTATGTTAGCATTATGTTGTTATGAAGGGATGGCATTGGGGCGGGGATTAGTTCCCCCATCCCCATCCCCACCTAAAATTTTTATATCCATCCCCGCCTCATCACCCATGACGGGTACAAGATTTGAACTCATCCCCACCCCATTACTCATGACGGGTATAAGATTTAAACCCATCTCTGCCCCATGAACCATCTTCGCCCACTAATTTTTTTATGTCCATTTAATATTTGATTCATTGTATTATATTTTAAAGGTTGAAATTAAAATATTGCATATCGATAAAATATGTCGTCAAAATTTATAAGTAATTATTTAAAATCACTAATAATTAAAACACAATTACTAAAAAAATCTAATTTTAAGAAACACAAAATAATTATTAAATGCATTACAATTTTAATTAATATTTCTTTTATTATTAAGTACATAATAATATTACAACATATACGTATAATGGGGTGGGTCGGTGGGCCAGGGATGGGGCGGGTATTCGAAATAACCCATGCCTGCCCCATGACCCATGTCGGGTCGTGAATTCATCCCCATCCCCGCCCTATTACCCATCAACTTTCTCCCATCCCCGCTCAATTTCGGTGCAAATGGGGCGGGTCCCCACCAAAACCCGCACCAATGCCATTTCTAGTTATGACAATGTGCCAATCATGTTAAGTATTCTAGCTTGCTTGATTTCATGCTTGAACGTGATATGATAATTGGCTGAGTATATACTTTATGTCTTGAATTTGCATGCTTGAATTCTATCTTGCTTTCTTGCTTGAAATTGATATTGACCGATCGCTCCGGATCAATTATACTCGTGCTTGAGGGTAGCCCCTGACCCTATCTTAGCATCAAAATCGACGAGTTAGCAACATGCTTGATCGTTCAGTTAGATGACTAAAAAGGTCTTGTTTGTACTCCCGGGATGTACCGTGTGCCGCACACCAAATATTGCTTGCTTGTTGGGCGTGGTTGTCGATAATGATCCTCGGGATCTCTTGCTTGCTTGATCCTTCGGGATATCACTCTTGCTCACTGGTAAGATGGAGTATAACTAGTAATCCAACTGTAGTCTCATATAGAGACTTGCTGGATTGCTAAGTATATTCCTCTCTCTATCATTTACGTGATACGTGTTTATTTATTCGCTTTATTCCTCCTGTGTGGTCACCTAACATTACTTGGTAAATAATTTTAAACCAAAGTGATATTAAACCTCACTAAGCATTGGCTCATTCTTTTTAAATTAACCTTGTTTTTCATATATTGCAAAGACGATTCATCTCGAGTGATGGAATCAAAGATTTTAGGCACTTAGATATATAGTTATTTCGAGTTTGAAACCTAGATCAAACAATGTAAGAATTTTAAAAGTTATGTAAACCCTTATTCTCCCTTATCAATAAAATTAAATCTTATTTTGGAAAAAATCATGCTTATGGTTTAGTTATTCGTCCTTGTATGCTCTCTCACTCTCTTTATTGCTGAGTCCTGGCGTGAGATAGACAGACTCCCGGTTATGGCCGCTCGACTAAGCAGAGTGGTGAAATTGGGGTGTCTCGCCGTTAGACCACCATCGGTATCGGTTGCCGCCACCTAACTACCACATCATCATTGTCAGCTAGTGCCACCTCACATCATCACAATCGGCCACCACATCATCACATTCGAACCTCTTCGGTTTGAGCAGAAACCTCACCGCCTAAATCTCACTGAAAAATCACATAACATAATCAACTAATACACAAATCTCAACAACCAAATTCATACACACAAAAAAAATAAACCTCATTGAAAACTACATAATATCATCAATTAAACTACAAATCTCAACAAACCAAAAATATATCAAAATCAACTTAAAAATATAAACCTCACTGAAAATATCAAACATCATCGACGAACAAACAAACCTCAACAAGTTAAATTTACAGAAAAAAGAGAAAAAACTCACTAAAATATTACATAACATCATCAACTAAAAAAAAACTCAACAAACCGAAAAAACATGTAAAAATCAACTGACAAGGCAAACCTCGCTGAAAATTTAAATAACATCATCAACTAACAAACTAATCTCAACAAGCAAATTTACACACAAAAAAAGAAAGAAAACAAGACACATTTCATTGAAAAACTAAATAACATCATCAATGAAACTACAAACCAAAAAATATACAAAAATCAACTAAAAATGACAAACCTCACTAACAAAAACCTCAACAAGTAATGTGCAAAAATCAATGAGAGCAAAACTCACTGAAAATTTATCAAACATCATCAACTAAGGAATTTAAATTAATTTATCAAATATCATCAATTAAACAACAAATCTCAACAAGTAAAACAACTAACGAGCATATCAATTAAAAATTACAAAAAAGAGAACAAAGATGAGAACTTACATTAGGATCGGGAGTATATCGGGCTAAAACAAAAATCAAAGTGAGTCAGAGTTGATCGGAAAAAAACAGAGTAAATCGGACAAAATCGAAGCAAATTGAAATAGATCGAAGTGAATCGGAACTGATCGAAGCAAATTAGAGGTGTGTGGAGGTGCGGTGGCAGCGGTTGAGATTGGAGAGAAGAAGAAGATTTGGGGAAAAATAAGAATATGGAAATTAAATGAGGATTTGGTATATATATGAACCATATTTTACTATATTTAAATCGAAGATCCCTTGAGTTTCCAGAAAATCTTAAAAAAACCTCTTCCCCTATAATATTTCAATAACTGCAATATAATCTTTGGTTCACTACGTGGCTGTTTTAAAAAAGAATTTGTCATGCAAATTAGACTTGCCATAGTATAATAAAGAAAACAAAACAAAAATTCTCAACTTTTTCCTTTAAAATTTTGCATAATTAATTCACAAAGCCTGAAAATTTAATACCATAATATTAATGATGCCTGTCTGCCTGAAAACTTATATTTTTTAATCATTACTCTTATTGATTTTTTCCTCCAAATATTCCCTAGAATGAAAGAATAGAAAAGGCCCGTTTCTATTTCACAAATAGAAAATAATTTTATTAAAGTAAACTGAGCTAAAAAAGTGTATTGAAATTGAGAAAGTCTCACAGTCACATATTGATGCAGAACCTTATAGGGCCCATAAATATAAGTGTATACAAAACAGAACACATTCATAAATATATGGGTCAAAATGTAAATCTATATATTTCTATTTTTGGTTTACATTCTCCCAATTATTTTCTTATCTTGCTGCCAACTCACTATCCGAACCCAAACCATAACGCCGGCAACCCAACTCAACGTTAGTGACCCAAATCTCCCCGCCAGCGACCCAACCTTAATGCAGGCGACCGAACCGCAATGTCAACTCCAGTGTCCCAACCTCAATACCCGTGATCCAAATCTCAATGTTGGTCACACAACCTCAACATCAACGCCGACAACCCAACCTCAACGCGAATCCCGGCGACTCAAACATTAAGGCTGGTGACCCAACCTCAACGTCAACGCCAGTGATCCCAAATTTCAATGCCGGTGACCCCCAATCACTGCCGACAACTGCGATCTCACCATTGGTGACCTAACATCATCGCTTGCAATCACAACGTCACCCCCGACAACATCACCGTCTCAACCTCATCGTCGGCGACCCAAATCTCATCGCCTGCAACATCACTGTGATGACACATGAACACAGACTCATTTTCAAACTCCATTCAAAATCGTACGTTATGCCATTTAAAATTATTACGTACACCATACAACTCATAGATATTAATCATAGATATTAATTTTTAAAAATATGGATAGTGAATTAATCTTTTTATTTTCTCTATGTGTGAGAAATTTTGTGTTTATAAGAATGTTTTGCAATGCCTATTTTTCAATATATTAATTTCTATTTAAGTTCATTTCAACAATAAATAATTTTAGGAGAACAGTGCTTTAGTGTCAGTTCTCCGAACTGATCTGATATGTGAAATTTAACTGAAGCAAAAAAAATTAATGTATTGAAAATAATTATATTACAGTTGAATATCATAAAATCATATTTCATTGGAACTGAATTGATCTGATATGCACTGAATTAAACGTATAGAATTAAACCCGAATAACCTGGGCACAGACCCCTAATACAAGTTGTTTTTTTTTTTTTTGTTTTTTGTTTTTTTGAAGATTAATACAAGTTTAGAACTATGAATGTAAAATCAAAATGGGTGTTATGTTTATTTGAAAAATGTATTTTTAACACAAATATAAATTAACTTTTTGGTATCGAACTGCAATAAGGAATAGTACTTTACTGGACAAGGGGTTGAAGTGAAATTAGTCAAACTGATTTAAGAGAAAATAAAATGAGGAAATGTCGGACGAAATTAGGAAAACTTTTCAATAGGCTTCGTTCCCATCGCGTCTTTCCTTGCTGTGAAACCCTTAACCCCTCCTTCGTCTTTCCATAAACCTGGACTTTCCATGGCGAACACCTCCCAAATTGCTGTTCTCCAAGACCTCATCACCACCAAACTCTCGCCTAACAATATTGATGAATGGCGAAGAAAAATCGAAGGAGTCCTAAAACCTTCTGGTCTTTTCGGAATTCTTGAGGGCACCATCGCCGCTGCCAACGCGTCCGTTGACGAGAATCTCGCGGGATTGCTCATGTCAACAATGAACCTGGACGCGATATCGAGAGTTACCCATTGTCAAAGTTCCCGAGAGATTTGGGATTTCGTAGCATCCGAGGGATTCCGTAATCAGCCGCTCTTCAATCACGGAGCTGCCTTTCATCTATTTAAGGTAATTGAGTATTATGGAAGTGAGCATTATCCATTTTGTACATCGAAATTGAATCGTCTTAATTTCCAAAACCAAGAGTTGCGGTTTACAGTTGACCCCTTTCCCCGATTTCCCATTAAATCTGACATGCCTGATGTCTGGACCTTGAGTAGATTATTAGTGGTCAATGAGTACTCTGCTGGTGTGGTACATAAGTTTGATTTAGAAGGTAAAATTGTTGAGCATCTTCCAATAGGGATCCTTGAGGATAGGCACGTAGCTATTTATTTGCTGTCTTTGGGCGATGCCCTCCCCAACATCGTTAGGATTTGTGATGAGTGCATGAGTCGAGGCAGAGAGTTTGAAGTAGTGGTGGTTTACTCGGTGGAGGAGGATGAACGAAATAGGTTGTTTGACTTGCTCAGGAAGTACAGTATTTGTACAAGTTGGTGGTTCCTGCCTTTCACGCCCTCGGTTAGTCAGAGGTTAACGCGATTATCTCATGAGTTTTTGGGGTTTGGTGGCTATCCTGATCGGGTTATTATGGTATTACCCGGTCTGGATCGGATCCCCCACTATACCAAGGGCCATAGAATGGTTGATTTGCAGGCAGTTAGGGTTATTCAAAGGTTTGGGGTAGATGGGTATCCATTTTCTCGAGCGGTCATCTATCACCGGGCACTTTGTCAGGTAAGGAATGCTTTCAGTACTGAGTTTTTAACAAGCATATTTTCTGATGCCGACTATGTTTATCGGGCTGATGGTGTTGCTGAACCGGCCCTTTCTCTCCTCATGAGAACAAGACCTACCTTCATATTATTTGCTAATGTTAGAAACATTAGACCCTATGCCCTTAAAGCCATGGTGGAAACTTATGAGAGGGGTAAGGAAGTGAGATTGGGTGTTGAGGTGGTTTTTGTTCCGGTGAATGATGATGGATTAGGAGAACAAATGAGCATGCCTTGGTATTACTGCCCATTTAATGCAAATAGGTCAAAGTTGTTGATTGGGAGATTGAGAGGACTTAAAGATGTGGGAATTAGTATTGATGTTGAGGCCAGAGACACCACCTTGATTGGAGCTCTTGAGGGTGAATGTTGTAGTCTACGAAGTCCGGCACTTTTGAAGGATTTCGGAATTCCCATGTGTCCCTATTTTAAAATTCTACCATTCGATGTTATCCGCCTTCTTGAGTTTCATGTGAATCTTGTTCAAACTCGGCATTTGCTGCCTCCTCTTTTGTCATTTGGACTCTAGTTTCCTGGTGCTGGTGCTTTTGCCTCTCCCTGCCTCGGGGAATCCTAATAACTTATGCCTAATGTCTTGTCTAGTATCTAATGTCCTGTCTAGTATTTATGCCTGATGTCTAATCTAGTTTAGCATCTCATGTTCCTGTGATCTTGTTTGTGTTAAGGAATGTAGGAGTAACTTGATTCTATATTGTTTATTAAAAGCAGTGTTATATGCCCCCTTTCCCCTGTTTTCAGTTAACTTGTGGTTCCGAGCTCTGTTAAAAAGTAAGTTGGTAAAAGAGTAAATTGTAAAATTTCCCATGTAGTAGTACTGCAAAAATTCTACAGCTTTATCGGATGAGTTTCTAACAATCTTCATTGTAGAAAATGGGACAAGTTTTTGATCTTGATAGGTGTGGATTAAGAATTTCCTTATGCTAACAGGACTACCTTCAATCTTCTTTATATGCGAGCACGTAGGAAAGATAATTAAATAATAGAAATGGCCCGTTTGTATTTCACAAATAGAAAATAGAAAAAGATTTTGCATGATTTTTAGGTTTAAGCAGTAGAAGGACAGTAGACGCACCGTGGAATTGCTTGGACTAACTGTCGCCGCATCCTAACTATTGCTGCCACGCAGCCGCCTCCCGTGGGATCACACAAGGGTAATTATTCCGAAACCTGACCTTAGCACTTGCATTATATGATGGTCTGATTATTTATGTTGAAATTGCAAAGTTTAGATCTTCATGACCAAATTACTTAATGATTATTTGGAGTATTCATAAAAAAGAAGATTTTTACAGTTTTTAGAGTATTTTAAAAGATTTTTTTTCCCGGGCATAAAAAAGGAGTATTCAGGAATGGGCATAAAATAGTGTGTAGGATGTCTTGGGATGTCATAAATGAATTTGAATACAATGAAGTTGAATATGAAGAGGAGGAAGAAGAGCTGGATTGGTCTGAAATTGGACAGGCTTTGGACTATCTAGATTCAAAGGATGGGGTATTTGATGGAGCTTTCGCCCTAAACACGAGGTGCCCAAACGCTCATGGTGGTTTTCACTCTCATCCTAGTTCCTCGTCTCTACAACCTCTCTCCAACACGGCCCAAAAAGTTACGAGCAGCATCAGAGCTGCTCCCGTGGAGGTAAGCCATCGAATAGTCGACTTTTTATCGTGGGTCTGTTAGTTTTTTGGCATTGGCCATTTTGATGTTAATTGTTGTATTGTTTTGATACCGAGTCATATTTCTTGTGTTATTTGTGAGTTTTAATAGCTTCCAATGTGTTAATTGTGAGTCTAATGTGTGGTGATGGAACAGGATTGGGAGGGAAGGTTCAATATTGGCATGTCCAATTCAGTGACAACTGCGATTCAAGAGAGCGTACGCAACATGGCCATTGGGAGAACCAAAGTCAAAGACAAGGCAGACCGTGCAACAGTTGAAAAGGTGAATTCCAAGGATGATATTATTCTAGCTGAAATTCCATAATTTGTTTGTTTACATTAGGCTTTTGTACCCGGGCTTTTAATTCAAAGACTGTTTTACAGATTTCTTTTCATTTGTGCTACTGATATGAAGTGGAGTGTGAAAAGTTGATAAAGAATCAATGTTTCTTGCAACCATCATTTCCATTTTCTTTTAGTTGATGCTTCTATGACTTTGTTTAGTCGGAATTAAGTGAATTTTAAAAATCTTGTTAGCTGTTCGTGTTCCATTTGTTAGTTAAATCTCTTGAATTGTTTGTTAATTGTAGCATGTCTCATTTTCGCTCATTTTCCCATCTTTCTTGTTGTCCAGAATCTTCCTGTGTTTTTTTAATATATTGAGCATTTGAATTGTTTTTTCTCTTCAGGCTATTGACACAAGAACTCGCCTTGTTATATCGAAAATGCTGTACCAGGTTATATTTGATTATATTAATGTCTACATATCTACTGGGAAGGAAGTACGTAAACCAATTACCTCTGATTATTAATTTTTTTTTCCTGATTTTAACATAAATCATATTGGGAGGGTGGTGGGGGTTCCAATTTCGGTCTGAATTTCCTCAGCTTATTCATTCTTCTTCCTTGCTATTAAAGTTTACAAGACTTCTGCTAAGTATGTAAACCGATCCCTTGATTCACTAAGGACTGTTAAATAATATTGCTGTTTGTTATTTGATGCTGAAGATATATACTAACTAGAAGTAGACACCTTTAGAATAACATACTACATCCCTACTGATATATTCTTAGAACAAGGTTGCTTTCAGCTCTTTTTAATTTGAAATTGGGGTTTTGGGAAAGTAGTAATAATGTTCTCGGATAGCATGTCTATAAATTTCATCCTCTAGGCTTAGTTATTATACTCCTTTTGTTGAAGAAAATGTGTCATATCCATTTTTTGGCATCAGACAACAGGGAAAGAAGCCGCTATTTGCAAGGTAATTGCCGTTTTAAATACGGATACAACATGCACAACCCAGACAAATGGTCAAGATATGGGCTGAAAAGAAATGAGGAATCTTCTGAGGTCTCACTCTAATGCCGTCTTGGCTCTGTTAATTGTTTTCCTAGTGTTGATAGCAAATGCTTGTACTGATGGGAGTGATGAATCTTAAGTTTTTCAGTTTTAGGGTATCCATACGAAAGGTGTTACTTCATGTCCTGTTGAATTGATTTGTGTTTGTGAATATTTCACATCAAATTAGTAATTCTGTTTTGCTTTTATATGATGTTTACAATAAAAGGTTAACATGATATTGGTTGTTTTCCCTCCACCCCCCTCTTTTTTCTTTGGTTGATGCATCTTCTGTAGTTCTGATTTTTTTTGTAGTATATTAGTTTGGTAGAAGCCTTCCATGCCATTATCATTTTAAAATATGATTTTCATGGTAAAACTGCAGGCTGAAGGCAGCAGGTATCAGATGTCCATCTCCACTTCACTTGAGGCTTCATGTTCTTGTTATGGAATTCATAGGTACTGCACTGACCTCATAGAATTTATGTGTGAGATTGTAGTCTTCTTCTTGCGTAAATGCAAACTCTAGTAGTTGGGTGTATGGATCTTCTACAAGTATAGAATATGTACAGGCATGAGATGGTTGATTTGTGACAACCTTTTGAATTGCTTCTCTGATATACTATATATGACACTGTCTTCTCTTGTATTCCAGGTAAGAAGAGTTGGGCTGCACCTCGACTCAAGGATGCTGGTTTGTCTCTTGACAAATTACGTGAAAGTTATCTAGAGGTAATACTGCTATTTGTTGTGTGCATCTATGCATGCCATGTTGCATTGTAATTGAAAAGAGGTGAAAAGAGTCAATGTGGGAAAACAGCACAAAGCATTGTGTTCATGGTTAAACAGCACAAAGCATTATGTCAACTTACTCAATTTTCTTTCCTATATGTGGTCTAACCTTTATTTTGAGGACTGCATATTTAGTGAAGTTTATCAAGTGCTCTTTATTGTAGTAATTATTTTTAGCATGAACAAAGTTTCTTCGCTGCTCCACCACTTATTACATTTGAAGTGCTTGTGCGAAAAACATTTAGTAGCTTCATCTAGTTGATTTCAAGCAAAAATGCATATCATAGTCTTTCCTTTCTTTCCGACTTCAAAAGTATCACTGGAGTCGGTATGAATTTTAGATATTTTTTTGAATCTTTATGCCATCAGAAATGGCTTTGTCTGAACCTTTATTGTTGTCCCTGTCAATCATTGATGGGCGAAGTTTAAGGAACTTTTGATTGCTTGATTCAGGGCTAATATATTTGGTACATAATTCTTTGGATACAAAAATCTAGAGAAATTGTTTGTTGAAAATCGAAACTAGTTATGGATTATTGAGAGTTCGACTATTTTTCTGCGCTCCTCTCTCAGCTCGTTTGGTTATCTAAACTATGTTGTATTTCAGATCATATTGGCTATGCACACTATGTATCAAAAATGCAAATTGGCACATGGGGATCTCAGTGAATATAACATACTTTACTATGAGGTTGGTCCATGTATTAAAATTTTTTGAGCAACTCCTTTTGGGTGCAAATGGGTTTTATTTTTTTTACAGGGTCACTTAATAATTTTTTTGATGTGCAAAATCTGTTGACCTTGACTCGATTTTTTTTCACAATGAGCTAAAATCATGCAGGATTTTCAAGAAAAATGGAGTTGCTGTAATGGCAGTAAGAGAGCTGTTTGATTTCATTGTCAACGCTTCAATTGATGATGATTCAGTTGACAGTTATTTGGAAGAGGTACAACTGTCTACAGTTACAGTTACAGTTACACTCTGTTGTTTTATCTTTTCGAACAATACATGTAGTCAGTTGATGTCTCCTACACATTGTAGGTACAACAAAAAAATTTGGCCAGAGGTAATTTGATGTCTGCAGAGGAAGAAATTGCTGATGTTGTATTTACGCAGGTTTTTAATTTTACTGTTTTTCTCTTTTTTGTTAAACTCTGTGTGAGGTGGCCCCTGTTTCGAATCCCATGTAGGTTTTCCTTTGTTTGTGTTGTGCAGGCCTACAATCCAAAAACATTAAATCATGTAAAAATGCAGAAGAGGATGTGCAGTGGGAGTTACACTTACACCAAAGACGTGTATTATCAGACAATCACAGGTCTTAAGCAGGCACTATACATGCCTGCCGGAGAACAACCGGGCAATTATGTGGCAGAAGGGAAACATAGAGGAGAGGTTCGGAAAACTAAACTTCAAGCTTTGAAGAAGGAAAACAAAAGGCAGCAAAAGCCAAGAATGGCAATTCTTTTTGTACCAGGGCCCGATTGTATGAAGTACATCTTTCCAGAGCAGAAATTTTCATTTCGGTTGATTAATATTCTAACTGACTGTTGAATCATCCATTACTAAAAAATTAGATTTCTAATTCGTATTTTGTCCTTTTGTTTTTCACCTATTTCTTCAATCTTCTGGTTTTACACTATTATTCCATCTAATTCATGTGAGTTAAATTTAAGTAACTAAAATGAGTCCTGATGTGTGTAAAATTGAATGTAACCTTTTAATAATTTATTTTAAAATAATTTTGTTAAAGTAAACTGAATAAAAAAAAGTGTATTGAAATTCAACTACAAGTGAGTTTAACAGAAAAAAAAAAAAAAGAGTTTGGGGAGAGACAGTTTAGGGGAGATACTACAAGTGGCCACCCCTCCGAGGGAAAAGCGGACCGCGGTCACCTGGTGAGAGAAAAGAGGGAAAAAAACAGACGGGGAACCCAAACCAGTGTTCTAAAATTCGGTTCTAGGTGGCGATTAGGCATTGGGTGGAGCTACACCGCCCCGATTTTACCTTAATCAGCAAAACAAAGCGGCTTACCAATTGGGCGGGCGTCTAAACGGGTTGGCCGGGCTTGGGCGGCGATGGGCGGGA
>JAAGWI010062285.1:0-36703 GCA_012274505.1 Galium porrigens var. tenue
TCGGGATCACGACTGCAAGCTCGAGCTGATTGGGAATCACGCGAGTTCCTTGAGCACCGCGTCGCCCATCTCGGTGGTCGACAGCGATCCGCCGAGATCCGCTGTCCGCGCCCCGGCGGCAAGCGCCGCCGCGATGGCGGCCTCCACCTTCTGCGCCGCTTCCTCGTTGCCGAGCGAATGGCGCAGCAGCATCGCCGCGGAGAGGATCGCCGCACACGGGTTCGCCTTGCCGGTGCCCGCAATGTCCGGTGCCGAGCCGTGGATCGGCTCGTACATGCCGTTGTCGCCGCTCCAGGCGCGCAGCGAGGCGGAGGGCAGCATGCCGATCGAGCCGGCGCACATGCTCGCCTGGTCGGAGAGGATGTCGCCGAACAGGTTGCCGGTGACGATCACGTCGAACGCCGCCGGCGCGCGCACCAGCTGCATCGCGGCATTGTCGACATACATGTGCGTGAGCTGGACCTCGGGATATTCGGTGGCCAGCTCGTTGACGACGTCGCGCCAGAGCTGCGACGTCTCGAGCACGTTCGCCTTGTCGACCGAGCAGAGCTTCTTCCGGCGGCGCTTGGCCATCTCGAAGCCGACCCGGGCGATGCGCTCCACCTCTGCCTCGTTGTAGCTCATGATGTCGAAGCCCTGGCGCAGGCCCTCGGCATCGTGCCGCCGGCCCTTCTCACCGAAATAGACGTCGCCCACCAGTTCGCGGACGATGACCAGATCGAGCCCCGCGACCACTTCGGGCTTGAGCGGGGACGCATCGGCCAGCGCCGGGAACAGCGTCGCCGGGCGGATATTGGCGAAGAGCTGCAGCTCGCGGCGCAGGCCGAGCAGCGCCGCTTCCGGGCGCAGCCGCCGCTCCAGCGCCTCGAAGCGCGGATCGCCGATCGCGCCGAACAGCGCGGCATCGGCCTGCTTCGCGAGGTCGAGCGTCTCTTGCGGCAGGGGGCGCCCCGTCGCCAGATAAGCCGCGCCGCCGACGGGCGCCTCCGCGAAGTCGAGGCCCAGCGCCAGCGCTTCCAGAACCCGGCGCGCCTCGCGCGTAACTTCCGGCCCGATCCCGTCACCGGGCAGAACAGCAATCAGTGGCAATTCATGCTCCCCACGTCGTCGTCGCCTGCTTTGCCGCCCTTGTGTCCGTCACGCAACAGCGCGCTTCAACCGATCGACCAGCCGCCCCCGCGCCGCGAGCAATTCCGCGCCCTTTCCGATCAGCAGGTCGCGCTCGAGGAAATGGCCGGTGAGCCGGAGCCCGTCGAGGATATCGTCCCACCCGGCCTCCCCGCCCTCGATCAGGAAGCGCGGCAGGCGGAGCAGCCGGGCCTCATAGCCCTCCGCCCCGATCCGGCTCACCGCGATGCCGCTGCGGGGGCTGACATAAGCGAGATCGTCGTTGCGGCCGGTAGCGGCGCAATGCTCGAGATCGAGCCCGAAGCCGAGCTCGGCGAGGAGCAGCAGCTCGTAGCGGACCATCGCCACCGCCCAGCCCCGCGCCGCCGGCGCCGCCTCGATCGCGGCGAGCACGCCGTCGAGCGCCGCATAGAGCCGCGGATAGGGGAGCCCCTCGGGCAAGGCGAAGGCGCTGAGCGCGGTCGCCCATTGAAAGGCGGCCGCCGGCAACGGCTCGGAGAACATCGCCGCGCGGCTGTGGAGCAGCTCGACCGTGAGGCCGGCCAGCGCCTCCTCGGTGCGCGAGCGCCATTCGCCGAGCACCAGGTTCGCAGGCTGGAGCACCGGCCGCATCGTCCGCCCGTGCCCGCCGCGGACATAGCCCGGCTGCACGCCATCAGCCTCGGTGAACGCCCGCACGATCGCGCCATGCTCGCCATGCGCGCGAACGGAAAGGATGATGGCTTCGGCGCGGAGGTGCATGGGAGGGTTATATATTTCCTCCCCGAGCTTGTCTCGGGGAGGGGGACCGCGCGACGCAGTCGCGTGGTGGAGGGGCCGGCGCGCCCCTCCACCATCCGCTGCGCGAAGTGTCCCCCTCCCCCAGCAAGCTGGGGGAGGAATGCGACTCCCCGCCGCACCTTCTTCGCCAGCTTCTCCAGCCCTGCCCGCTGCACCAGCGCCTTCATGCCGGCCACGCCGCGATTGAACCCGCCCAGCGCCGCCATCGTCACGCGGTTCGCCAGCGACGGGCGCAACAGGAACAGGTCGACGCACGCCACGCCGCCGGTGGCGAACTGGCGCTTGTGCTGGCCCTCGCCTTCGGTGAAGTCGAAGCGCGCGAACTTCCCCTCCTCGAACAATTCCCGCATCGCCTCGAGCTGGAGGACCGCGCCGGGTGAGAGATCGTTGAACGCGGGATCATGGCCAACATGGGCATAGATCACGACGCCCCCCTCGATCACCGGGCAATAGAGATAGGCCGCCGGCTCGCCCGCGATGTAGAGCAGCCAGGCCCGCACCTGGCCGGCGGCAGCCTGGGCCAGCATCGTCGCGATGAACTCGGCGCTGTCGGGCAGGCCCGAGCCGAGCAGCCGCTCCTGATAGGTCCGCAGCGAGATCCGCCGCGCGACGTCGTGGAACGCCTCGAGCTCCTGCGGCCCGCGAAAGGCGCGCACGTCGAGCTCGCCGCCGCTCTCCGCCGCGATCTTCTTCGCCTTGCGCTTGATGCCCTGGCGCGCGTTGGACGAGAGCCCGTTCCACCAGGCATCGAAGCCGATCCCGAAATCGGTGAAGTAGCGCGTGTAGCGCTGGCGGACGAAGGGCAGCATGTCGCCCGACGCCTTGACCAGCGCCGGCACCAGCTGCTCGGGCAGCGAAGTGACGCCATAGCCATGGGCCTCACGCGGCAGCGGCGGCAGCACCGGCAGGCGTTCGGCACGCGCTTCGTCGAGCGTCAGCGGGATGCGGACCAGATAGCGCTGGATCGCCACCAGCGTGCGCGCGCCGATCTCGAACTTCAGGCTGGTGGACCGGGCCTGGGGGGCTTCGGCGGCGACGTCGCCCATCGCGTTCACGCGGCGCGCTCCTCGACCAGGTTCGACCAGAGCTGCTCGGCCTGGCGCCAGCGCGTGCGCAACAGGCTCGGCCCGAGCGGCGCGTCCTCCTGCCCCAGCGTCATTCTCGGCCTGTCGGCGAAATGTTCGGTCACCAACACCCCCCGGCGGCTGGCCAGCATGCGGCACAGCGCCGCGAAGCGCCGCACATGCACTGCGTTAGGCCGTGTCCCGGCACGATTTGCAAGCTCGAAGCCATGGCTGACGATGGTGACCGCCGAATGGCTGCGGACCACGGCGTGATCGAGCGCCGCGCGCATCTCTCCCGCCGAGAGCGCGCAGATCTGGAAATGGCGGAGGTGTCCGGCGCGATCCTCGATCAGCGTCACCGGCACTTCGACGATCCCGCGATGCGCGAGCGGCGCGATCTGGCGGGGCTCCAGCCCGATCGCACTCGGCCAGGGATGCTCGGAGCCGTTGTGGCTGGAATCATATTCGAAGCCGAGCTGCGCCAGCGCGCCCAGCGTATCGTCGCTCGCCGAATAACTGCCCGCACGGAACGCGATCGGCTCGGGCGCGCCACAGGCGACCAGCATGTCCGATGCCCCGGCGAGCAGTTCCACTTGCTCATCGAAGCTGTAGTCGATCAGCTCGAACGCGCCATGGGTCGCGCCCTTGTCGCCGGCATGCGCGCCGGTCCAGTTGGGATGGAGATGCAGCTGCACTTCCTGCCCGGCTTCCAGGATCGCGCCGACCACGCGCCGGATCGGATCGAGGCCATAGACCAGGGCCGGCATCGGATCGACGAAGAAGCATGCCTTGAGGCCGTGCCGGGCGAGCTGCTCAAGCTGCCAGGCGACGCCCACATTGGCCGGCTCCAGCGAACGCTGGACGATCGTGTCGACGTCGAGCCCGGCAACATGGTGCCGCCACATGATCTCGGTGTCGATCGTGATGAAGACCCGGGTAGCCATGGTGCCCGAGTATCGCACGGGCGTGAAGAAATGCCGAACGGCCGATGCGGGATCAGGGCTTGATCCCATAACGGGCATAATCTTCGTCGACGCGCGGCCACATCAGCCGGGCGGCGGCCAGATCGGCGTCGCTGCCCTTGATGTCCCCGGTCCGCCGGCGCACGACGCCACGCAGATAGAGGCTCGCTCCCTGCATCGGCGAGACTTCGAGTGCAGCGTCGAGATCGGCCAGCGCCTCCTCCATCCGGCCCATGCGGAAATAGACCATGGCGCGGCTGTCGTAGATCGATGCCGGGTTCTCCGCGATCTCGATCGCGCGCGTACAATCCTTCAATGCGCTGTCGAGCGACAGGTTGCGCGTGCCTTTCAGCCAGCAGCGCGAATTGAGCAGGATCTCGTTGCCGGGCGTCACGCGGATCTCCTCGTCGATCAGCTTCACGCCTTCCTCCGCCCGGCCTGCCTCGCCGAGCAGCTCGGCCTTCTCGGTGACGAAGCCCTGCCTGGCCTTGCCGCCCGCTGCGATGCGTTCGTCGATCAGCGCGAGCGCGGCATCGCGCTCGCCGCCGCGGAAGCGCAGCGAGGCCAGCATGTTCGCCGCGGCCTGGGATCCGGGATCCAGCGCCAGCGCCGCTTCGGCATCGGCGCGCGCGCCCTTGTCGTCGCGCATCGCCAGCCGCATCTGCGCCCGGGCGAGATGGAGCTGAACGGTCGGCTCGATCGCGATCGCCTTGTCATAATCGGCGGCGGCGCCCTTCCAGTCCCAGATCCCGGCCAGGAACGCGGCGCGGTTGGTATAGCCATATGTCTCATCGGGCGCCGCATCGGCCACGCCCTTGGCATAGATGGCCATGATCGGCGCGAAGCCGGTCTTGCCGGCATCGGCGACGATCTTCCAGCGCGGCGGATAATCGATGGGCGCAAGCACCTCGAGCAACCGCGACTTGGCGAGCGCGACCTGGGCACGCGCCGCCGGCAGGTCCGCCGGCGCCACTTCCGCCGCATCGCTCTGCATATGGTCTTCGACCACCACATCGCCGTTCGCCACCGTGACCTTGCGAGACAGCGGGATGCCCGCAAAGCGCGCCGGCAGTGTCTGATCGCCCTCCAGCGTGAAGCCGGCACCTTGCCCGGGCAGGCGAATGCGCGTCCGGATCACCGTGGCGAACGGCGCCGGAGTGGTCATCACCGGAATGTCCTTCCAGGCGGGGCGGGCCCGATCCGGCGCGAAATCGGCGGCGGAGACGATGCGGTCGAGCTGCGCACGATAGCGGCGCTCGCTCAGCTTCCAGGGCGAGCCCACGATACCGCTCGCGGTCGCCGTCGCGGTCGCCGTCTCGGGGTCGTAGGAGAGCTTGCGATCGACGACCAGCGCATCGCCGATCACGCTCGAGACCATGCCCTGGCCCATATTCTCGAGCTCCTCCTTGCCCGCCTGGCTCGACAGGGCCCGCACCGCCTCGGCCATCTGGCCGCGCATCGTCAGCGTCAGGGTGAAGGGTGTCGGCAGGCTGAGCCCGGCCCGCTGGTCGAATTCGAGCGAGGTCTCCATTATCGGGCGCGCCGGCGCACGCATCGGCAGCGGCATCAGCTCGGCCCCGCCGGGCCGCAGCGGCAGCACGTCCCGGAACGGCGGAGTGTCGTCGAGATCGGCCAGCCGCGTGCCGGAGCCGGTGCCGTCGAGCCACAGCGACTTGCCCCCGATCGTCGCGCGCACCAGCACGTGATCGAAGGCGCCGGCGCTGGGCAGCCGCTGCGCCACCAGCCCGCTCAGGTTCATGCTGGCCGCCACCGGCTCAGCCTCGATATCCATGGCGCGGAGCAGCGCGAGCAGCAGCAGCGTCTTGGCCTTGCAATCGCCATAACGGCGCGTCCAGGTATCGGCGGGCTTCTGGGGCACATAGTTGCCGCCGTTCATCCCCTCGAACAGATAGCGGATCTCGTCCTGCACCAGCCGCAGCGCCAGCGCGGCGCGCACGCGCGGATCCGCCGACCTGGCCTTGATCTTGTCGACTTCGGCGGCCAGCGGCGTACCCGGCGCGATCAACCCCTCGGTGAGGTAGAGCGCCCCGATCACCGCCGAGACCGATTTCCAATCGGCGAAGCTGGTCACTTCGAGGAGCGGCGGCTTCCGATAACGGACCGGCGCATCGGCAGGCAGCTCGGCCGGCTTGGGGAGCGGCAGCGCCACTTCGATCTCGTCGAAGCCGTCCCGCTTGGTCACCTTCGGCGCCGCACCATCGGCGTAGCTGCGCCAACGCAGCGGGCTGCCCGACGGCCAGGAGACGCGCGCCCGCGCGAACCCCACCCGCGCGGGTGCCGCGAGCAGCGGCACGAAGGTCTGGGTGTTGCCGCCCAGCGCCTTGTCCCTGCTCGTCACCGAATAGCTCAGGCGCAGCACGTCGCCGACGCGCAGGCCCTTCACCGCCATCGTCGCGGTGAGCGTGCCGTTGATCATCAGCTGCTCGAGCTGCTCCTCGCGCCGCAGCACCTCGAAGCCCTGCCCCCCTGCGAGCAGGTCGATATGCTCGCCGCCGCGGATGATCTCCGCCTTGTGGACGATCAGATCGCCCTCGTCGGGCTGCCAGGGCAGTTGCAGCGTGCCGAGCTGCGTCATCATCTGGGGCGAGATCACGCGGCTCGCCTGGTCGACATAGGCCCAGACCTGCCCGCCGCTCACGCGCTGCTGGAAATCGTTGAGCACGAGCGCGGGATCGGCGTCGGTGAGCTTCGCCGCGTCGGGCATCGGCGCGGGCACCACCCATGCGGGCGCAGCCTGGTAGAGCGGCTTGTCGCCGGCGTGCGCGACGCCGGAACAGCTCAGAAAGACGAATGACGCCAGCGCCTTGCGAACCATGATGCCCCCCCCCCCGTTTTCGACACCGACCCTAGCGCCTCGCCGGCGCGTCGCAAGCCAGGGCGCGAGGATTATCTGTGCAGTTCTGGCGCCTTATCGGGCGTGAAAATAGTCATAGACCTGCTGTGCGACGCCCGCGCTCACGCCCGGCGCCTTCTGCAGATCCTCGAGGCTCGCCGCGCGCACCGCCCGCGCCGTGCCGAAATGCATCAGCAGCGCCTTCTTGCGCGCGGGGCCGATGCCGGGGACTTCGTCGAGCGGGCTCGCCCCGATCGCCTTGGCGCGCTTCTGCCGATGCGCGCCGATCGCGAAGCGGTGGACTTCGTCGCGCAGCCGCTGGAGGTAGAAGAGCACGGGCGAATTGACCGGCAGCATCAGCTCGCGCCCGTCCATCAGGTGGAACACCTCGCGGCCCTCGCGCCCGTGATGCGGGCCCTTGGCGACGCCGACCATGCAGACATCCTCGATGCCCAGATCCTCGAGCACTGCCCGGGCCGCGTTCAGCTGCCCGCGCCCGCCGTCGAGCAGCACCAGATCGGGCCAGCTGCCGCCCTGCCGGTCCGGGTCCTCGTCCTGCGCGCGCGCAAAGCGGCGAGTCAGCACTTCGCGCATCATCCCGTAATCGTCGCCCGGCACGGTCTCGGCACGCTTGATGTTGAACTTGCGATACTGGTTCTTCTGGAAGCCCTCGGGGCCCGCCACCACCATCGCTCCCAGCGCATTGGTACCCTGGATGTGCGAGTTGTCGTACACTTCGATCCGCTCCGGGCTTTCGGGCAGCTCGAAGATGTCGGCGATCTCGGCGAGCAGCCTGGCCTGGGTCGTGCCCTCGGCCAGCCGCCGGTCGAGCGCTTCCACTGCGTTGCGGGTCGCCTGCTCCAGCAGCCGCCGCCGCGGCCCGCGCTGCGGCACGCCCAGCGCCACCTTGTGCCCGGCGCGTTCGCGAAGCGCCTCGGCCAGCAGCGCGGCTTCCACCAGGTTGCGATCGACGAAGATCGTCCGGGGCGGCGGCACTTCCTCGTAGAACTGCATCAGGAAGGCCGAGAGCACTTCGTCCTCGGACACGTCGTTGGTGTGTGCCGGGAAGAAGCTGCGATGCCCCCAATTCTGGCCGCCGCGGATGAAGAAGGCCTGGATCCCCATCACCCCGCCCTTGCAGGCCAGCGCGAAGATATCGGCATCGCCCACGCCCTCGGCATTGATTGCCTGCGATCCCTGGATGAAGGTCAACGCCTTCAGCCGGTCGCGCAGGATCGCCGCCAGCTCGAAATCGAGCGCCTCCGCCGCCGCTTGCATCTGCGCACCCAGCTTGGCCTGCACCTTGGTCGACTTGCCCATCAGGAAGTCGCGCGCGTCGTCGACCAGTTCCTCATATCCGGCCGGATCGATCCGGTCGACGCACGGCGCAGAGCAGCGGCGGATCTGGTAGAGCAGGCACGGCCGGTCGCGTGTGTTGAAGAAGCCGTCGGTGCAGCTGCGCAGCAGGAACAGCTTCTGGAGCGCATTGAGCGTCTTGCGCACCTGCCCCGCGCCCGCGAACGGGCCGAAATAATCGCCCTTCACCTTGCGGGCGCCGCGATGGAGCTGAATGCGCGGAAACTCGTGATCCCGGCGCAGCAGGATGAATGGAAACGACTTATCGTCGCGCAGCAGCACATTGTAGGGCGGGCGGAAGCGCTTGATCAGCTGGGCTTCCAGCAGCAGCGCCTCGGCTTCGTTGTTGGTGGTGACGATCGTCATCGATCGCGTCTGCGCCACCATCCGCTGGAGCCGCTTCGAGAGCCGCATCACCTGGGTATAGTTGGTCACCCGGTTCTTCAGCGCCCGCGCCTTGCCGACATAGAGCACGTCGCCGCGCGCATCCTGCATGCGATAGACGCCGGGGCGCGCCGGCAGCGTCTTCAGCACGTTGCGGATCGCCGCGACGCCGGCTTCCAGATCGGGCGCGTCGGCGCCGCGCACGGCATTGGTGGCGGCCTCTTCGTTGAAGCGGTTGGGCGAGTTGGGATCGGACATCGTCGCCAGCGATTTAGGGGGTGAAGCGACGGACCGCCACTCCCCCGTTCGTCATCCCGGCTTTCCCCGCGGTGATGGCGATGGGCGCAACTTGAACGGCCGCACCGATATGCCATGCTCCGCCCACATGCTTAGGAGAGTCGTCCCATGAAGCTCGCCCTGTCCGCCGCGCTGCTCGCGCTGGCCGCGCCACTCGCCGCCCATGCCCAGACCGTTCCCGCCCCGATCACCGCCGCGCTCGGCGATTCCGGCCGCCCCCCGGCCGACAAGGACCGAGACGCCGCCCGCCACCCGGGCGAGATCCTTGCCTTTGCCGGCATCGCGCCGGGCGGGAAGGTCGCCGATTTCATCATGGGCGGTGGCTATTGGACGCGGATCCTCGCCCCGGTCGTCGGGCCCAAGGGCAAGGTCTATGCCTATCAGCCGGCCGAGTTCATCCAGTTCCGCGCCGCCTATGCCGACGACCAGAAGGCCGCAGTGGCGGGCCGCGCCAATGTCGCGGCGATGAGCGACAGCCTGAAGAGCTTCGCCTTCCCCGAGCCGCTCGATGCGATCGTGACGGTGCAGAACTGGCACGACCTGCATCTCAAGGCCGCATCGCCCGGCGCTGCCGCGGCAATCGCGAAGAAGCTCTACGATTCGCTCAAGCCCGGTGGGGTGCTGCTGGTGATCGACCATGTCGCGAACACCGATCCGAGCTTCGCGGTGCCGCAGACGCTCCACCGCATCGATCCCGCCGCCGCGCGCGCCGAGATCGAATCGGCCGGCTTCAAGTTCGACGGCGAACTCCCGCTGCTGCGCAATCCGAACGATCCGCACACCGCCAATGTCTTCACCCCCGAGATCCGGGGCAAGACCGACCAGTTCATCTACAAGTTCCGCAAGCCGGCGGCGTGAATGACGGCGATCGGCATCCGGAGCGGGTGCCGATCGCCCGGTTCCCCTCACTCTGGACTTGTTTGGGGCCTATCCCGCTTGGACAAGGATGGTCCCATAACCGTCATCCCCGCGCAGGCGGGGATCCAGAGTCACGGGCGATACGGCGGAGAAACCCTGGGTCCCCGCCTGCGCGGGGATGACGGCTATTGGGTCATCCTCGTCGCAAGGGGATAGCCGCGAACCAAGTTCAGCGTGACAAGGAGAAGCCCTGGGCCGTCGCCATCATGCTCCGCGCCACTGCCTCGGCGGTCTTGATGCCGTCGATCGCCGCCGAGAGGATCCCGCCCGCATAGCCCGCGCCTTCGCCCGCCGGGAACAGCTGCGCCACGTTCAGGCTCTGATGGTCCTTGCCGCGCGTGATCCGCACCGGGGAGGAGGTGCGCGTCTCCACTCCGGTCATCACGGCGTCGGGATGATCGTAATTCGCGATCTGCCGCCCGAACACCGGCAGCGCCTCGCGGAACGCCTCGATCACGAAGCCCGGCAGGCATTCCGAAAGGTCCGTCATCTTCACCCCCGGCTTGTAGGAGGGGATGACCTCGCCCAGCGTCGTCGAGGGCCGGCCGGCGAGCAGGTCGCCGACGCGCTGCCCCGGCGCATGATAGTTGGAGCCGCCGGCGACATAGGCCAGGTCCTCCCAGTGCCGCTGCAGTGCGATCCCCGCCAGCGGGTCGCCCGGATAGTCCCTTGCCGGATCGATCGCGACGACCAGTCCCGAATTCGCGTTGAACTCGGCCCGCGAATATTGGCTCATGCCGTTGGTGACGACCCGGCCCTCCTCGCTGGTCGCCGCCACCACGCGCCCACCCGGGCACATGCAGAAGCTGTAGACGCTGCGCCCGTTCGAGGCGTGGTGGACGAGGCTGTATGCCGCCGCGCCCAGGTCCGGATGGCCGGCGCAGTTGCCGAAGCGCGCCCGGTCGATCCAGCTCTGCGGATGCTCGATCCGCACGCCGATCGCGAAGGGCTTGGCTTCCATGTACACGCCGCGCCGGTGGAGCATCTCGAAGGTCGGCCGGGCGCTGTGCCCCACCGCCAGCACGACATGGTCCGCTTCGAGGAAGCTATCCTTGCCATCGGAAAGATCGTGCAGATGCAGCCCGCATATCCGCTGGTTGCCTTCGGGGGTGCGCTCCAGCGCGATATCGTCGACTCGCGTCTCCCAGCGATATTCGCCGCCCAGCGCCTCGATCGTGCGCCGCATGCTCTCGACCATGGTGACCAGGCGGAAGGTGCCGATATGCGGATGCGCTTCCCACAGGATGTCGTCGGGCGCGCCGGCCCTGACGAACTCCTCCAGCACCTTGCGGCCGAGGAAGCGCGGGTCCTTGACCCGGCAATAGAGCTTGCCGTCGGAGAAGGTGCCGGCGCCGCCCTCGCCGAACTGCACGTTGCTGTCGGGGTTCAGCTCGGCACGGCGCCACAGGCCCCAGGTATCCTTGGTGCGCTGGCGCACCACCTTGCCGCGGTCGAGGATGATCGGCCGGAAGCCCATTTGCGCCAGGATGAGCCCCGCGAACAGCCCGCACGGCCCGGCGCCGATCACCACGGGACGCCGGCCGCTCCAGCCCGCGGGCGCCGTGACCGGGAAATGATATGCCATGTCCGGTGTGGGGCGCAGGTCCTTGTCGCCCGGGAAGCGCGCGAGCACCGCAGCCTCGTCGGCCAGCTCGACATCGACGGCATAGACCAGCTGGATCGCATTGCGTCGCCGCGCGTCGTTGCCGCGGCGATAGACGAAGTGGCTCCTCAGCTCGTCGGGCGCGATGCCCAGGCGCGTCGCGATCGCCTTGGGCAGGGCCTCGGGCGGGTGGTCGAGCGGCAGATAGAGTCCGGAGAGGCGAAGCATCGCGAGCCTCTAGCGCCAACTGCGCCGCGCCTCAAATCCGCGGTCCATTTCGTCGGCTCGGCGCGACGGTGCCCTTGCAATGTAGGATATCGTCTGGTTCCTTCGCCCGATGATCGGGTCGAGGGCGATGCTGCCGGGCAAGGGCATTTTTGTGCCATCCCCGATCGCTCCGATTCAAAGTGAAGTGATTTCCCCCGACTCCCTTCCCCCGACTCCCTTCGCTTTGCCGCCGCGCGCTGCCCAGCCAGCGGCGCGTTTCCGCCGCAATCGCTTGGCACTGCAGAACGATATCACTAGAGGGACCCCATGACCGACCGCGCTTCCGTCTTCGAGACCGTCACCGCCCAGATCGAGCCCTTCAACAAGAAGGGCGTCGCGCTGACCGACAGCACCACCTTCGCCGGGGACCTGGAGTGGGACAGCCTTACCGTGATGGATTTCGTCGCGGCGATCGAGGACGAGTTCGACATCATCATCACGATGAACATGCAGGCCGAGATCGAGAATGTCGGCCAGCTGGTCGACGCCGTCCAGAAGCTCAAGGGCTGAGAGACGTGACCGACAGCCTGAACACCGCCGACGCGCTTCCCGCCAACCCGGCCCAGGTCGCTCCCGAACGTGATCTCATGTCGAAGTTCGACGGCCTGATCGCCGAGCGCCAGGCGCTGCTCGACAGCGGCGTCACCGATCCCTTCGCGATCGTGATGGAGCAGGTGAAGTCGCCCACCGAGGCGGTGATCAAGGGCCGGGACACGATCCTGCTCGGCACCTACAACTATATGGGCATGACCTTCGATCCGGACGTGATCCAGGCCGGCAAGGACGCGCTCGACAAGTTCGGCTCGGGCACCAATGGCAGCCGGATGCTCAACGGCACCTTCCAGGACCATATGGAAGTCGAGCAGGCGCTGCGCGAATTCTACGGCGTATCGGGTGCGATCGTCTTCTCGACTGGCTACATGGCCAATCTCGGCATGATCTCCACCCTGGTGGGGAAGGGCGAATATGTCATCCTCGATGCGGACAGCCACGCCTCGATCTATGACGGCTGCAAGCAGGGCTATGCCGAGATCGTCCGCTTCCGCCACAACGACGTGGAAGATCTCGACAAGCGCCTCGGCCGCCTGCCCAGGGAAGCGGGCAAGCTGGTGGTGCTCGAGGGCGTCTATTCGATGCTCGGCGACATCGCCCCGCTGAAGGAAATGGTCGCCGTCGCCAAGAAGCATGGCTGCATGGTCCTGTCCGACGAGGCGCATTCGATGGGCTTTTTCGGCCCCAATGGTCGCGGCGTCTATGAGGACCAGGGGCTGGAGGGGCAGGTCGATTTCGTCGTCGGCACCTTCTCCAAATCGGTCGGCACCGTCGGCGGATTCTGCATCTCGGACCATCCGAAGTTCGAGGCGATCCGCCTCGCCTGCCGCCCCTATATCTTCACCGCTTCCCTGCCGCCCAGCGTGGTGGCCACCGCGGCGACTTCGATCCGCAAGCTGATGCATGCGCACAACAAGCGCGCGCATCTGTGGGAGAATGCCCGCACGCTGCATGGCGGCCTCAAGGAAATGGGCTTCAGGCTCGGCACCGAGACTTGCGACAGCGCGATCATCGCCGTGATCCTCGAGGATCAGACGCAGGCGGTGATGATGTGGCAGGCGCTGCTGGATGCCGGCCTCTACGTCAACATGGCGCGCCCGCCCGCGACGCCGGCCGGCACCTATCTGCTGCGCTGCTCGCTCTGCGCCGAGCATAGTGCCGAGCAGATCCGGCGCGTGCTGGGCATGTTCCGCGCCGCGGGCCAGGCAGTGGGGGTTATCGGCTGAGGGCGCTTTCCAGCGCGCCCCGGCTCGACTAAAATCGAGCCCGTAATGAGTGAGATCAACAACGCCCTGGAGCGTGCTGTCCGGGCGACGAACTGGCGGTTCATGCTGCTCGGCGCGCTCGCGTTGCTCGGGATCGCCGTGCTTGCGGCTGTGGCGGTGATCCAGCAGCGCACCGATGCGGAGCGTGATCGGGCGATCGCGCGCCAGCAGCACACCTTCGACGTGATCATGCGGGCCAACCAGCTTTCCGGCGCGATCGCCGGGGCGGAGGCCGCGCTGGGCCGCTATGTCGTCAGCGCCGATCGCAAGCTCGGCCAGCAATATGGCGCGCAATGGGAGCGCGCGACCGAACAGCTCGCCCGGCTTCAGCAGCTGACGGCCGACAATGGCGATCAGCGCGCGCGGATGATCCGGCTCAAGCGGGCATTCGATGCGCGCGGCAAGGAACTGGCCACCACCGCGCTCTATTCCGCCTATAAGCGGCACAGCGATGCCTGGGGCAGCTATTATCAGGTCCGTGCCAGCCCGGCGCGCAGCCAGCTGGAACAAGTGCTCAACGAAGTGGTCGATGCCGAGCGGGTCACGCTCCACGGCCGCAGCAAGGCCGCTGCGGACCTGCTCGCCAATTCGGGCTTCGCCTCGCGGCTGCTCACCGGCTTCGGCATCCTGATCGTGCTCGGCGCGGTGCTGCTCGGCTGGATGGCGATCGAGGCCCAGGGCGAGCGCGCGGTCGCCGACGCCATGGCCGATGCCGAGCGCGAGCGCGCCGCCGAACTACAGGAAGCGGTAGCCGAGGCGACCGAGCAGTTGCGCACCGAGGCGAGTGAACGCGAAGCTGCGCAGGAACAGCTCCGCCAGGCGCAGAAGATGGAGGCGGTTGGCCAGCTCACCGGTGGTATCGCGCATGATTTCAATAATATGCTTGCCGTAGTCCTTGGTGGATTGGAGCTTGCCAAGCGCCACCTCCACACCGGCGGCCCCGATGCGCAGCGGCATATCGAGAACGCGATGGAAGGCGCGAACCGCGCTGCCGCGCTGACGCGCCGCCTGCTCGCCTTTTCACGCGCCGAGCCGTTGCTGCCCGAAGCAGTGGAAGCGGGCACGTTGATCGAGGGCATGACCGATCTGCTCGACCGCACCCTGGGTGACGGCATCGCGGTCGAGACGCATGATGCGGGCACGGGCTGGCGGGTCTGGGTCGATCGCCATCAGCTCGAGAATGCGCTGCTCAATCTCGCCGTCAACGCGCGCGATGCGATGGAGGGGCAGGGGACGCTCAGCTTCGTCACCGGCGGTATCACGCTCGCCGAGAACGAGGTCGGCGAATGCGCCGCGGGCGACTATGTCACGATCGAGGTGGGTGATACCGGCATGGGGATGACGCCCGAGGTGCTGGAACGCGTGTTCGAGCCCTTCTTCACCACCAAGCCGGTAGGCAAGGGCACGGGATTGGGGCTCAGCCAGATCTTCGGCTTTGTTCGCCAGTCGGGAGGCGAGATCGGCATCGATACGGAGCCGGGCCGGGGCACGCAGGTGGTGCTGTACCTGCCGCGCCATGTCGGCGTGGGTGCGGTTCCCGAGGCGGCCCCCGCCTTCGAAGGTGCCTCCGAGCATGAAAGCCGGGCGCTCGACATCCTGGTGGTGGAAGACGATCCGCGCGTGCTGGCCGCGACGCTGGGCGCGTTGGGGGAGCTCGGCCATCGCGCCACCGGTTGCGACGATCCGCTTGCCGCGACGGAAGCGATCGCGACCTTGCCGACCCTCGATCTGATCGTGTCCGACGTGCTGATGCCGGGTCGGACCGGCCCCGAGATGATCGCCGCGCTGGGCGAGCGGATCGAGGGGGTCGCGGTGCTGTTCGTCACCGGCTTCGCGGGCGAGGCGGATGCGGCGATCTTTCAGGGGCGCACCGTGCTGCGCAAGCCCTTCACGATCGCCGGACTGGCCGCGGCAGTGACGGAAGCAATGGCACAGGAAACCCGCAGGGGCGGGCAGGCGGCGGAATGATCGGGCCGCCGGGGCGGCGGAACAAGTCAGTTGGCAGGGGCCCTTGGTGCGGGCGAGGCGGGCTTGTAGCTCACCACGCACCAGTCCGGCGCGCAATTGGCGGCAGCCTCGATGATCGCGGCATAGCGCTCGACAATGCTGCAGTCGGTGTCGGCGGCATAGAGGATGATCGGCCGATGCGGCGTCTCGCGGCCGGCGCCGCTGGCGAAATCCTCCAGCGAAGTGTCGCTGGCGCGGATGAAACCCCACATGGCTTGGCCGCCATCGTCGCGCACGGCATAGGCGTCGGCGCTCTTCCTGGGCAGCTTCGTGCCCCATTGGGCAGAGAGATTGCAGCTCTTGTCGGGCAAGGTGAGCGCGCCGAGCGCGAGCGAGAACAGGATCATTGCGGCTTCTCCATGTCGCCATGATGCTCGGCCATGGTACGCGAGAGCTGGGCGACCGCCATCTCGCGCGCCTTGTTGCGCGGCAGCCCGAGCGCGCGGGCCATCGGCGCGCCGAGCAGTGCGTCGCCGACCGCCATCAGCACCAGTTGCAGCGTTTCCTCATGCAGCGAATGCGACTTGTCGGCATGCCCCTCGGCCAGCTCGTCGATCAGCCGGTGGATCGCTTCCAGGATCGGATCCAGCGCGTCCTGATTGCCGGTCAGGATCATCCAGCTCGCCAGCGCACCGGCGCCGCCCTTGTCGCCGCCATCGAAGGTGAGGTTCACCACTTCGTGATCGTCATGGTCGCCGGCGCGCGCGCGCATCACCGCGGCGCCGATCTTGCTGGTCACCCCGCAGGCGATATTGGCGGCGAGTGCCTTTTGCAGCCCGGCGGCCGAGCCGAAATGATGGAGCAGATTGGCATGGGTGCGGCCGATCCGCGCCGCGACTGCCTTCAGCGTCACTGCCTGCGGCCCCGCCTCGAGCAGCAGCGCGCGTGCGGCCTCCAGCGCGGCGTCGCGGGATTCTTCGGGAGAAAGGCGTTTGCGTGGTGCGGCAGTCATCTCGTGCAGTGTCGTCCCCGGAAACCCCCGGCTTAGGGCATGATTTCCAAGGGGGAAAGCACGGAGATGTCCGCTCCTCCCCAAAGGGGGAGGAACGGACATCACGCCGCCATTCGGGCATCCCCGTCGCCGCCGCAATCGCCCTCGGAAAGGTCGATTTCGTAGCGGGCGCTGGCCACGTCGCAGCCGCGGCCGCGCGAGTACATGGTGACGAGCTGGCCCGTCGGGCGGAAGCCCAGCTTGCGCAGCACCCGGCCCGAAGCGGGATTGTCGATGAAATGGCCGGCGGTGATGCGACGGACGCCGCGGGCCCGCGCGGCCCGGAGCACGGCGCGTCCGGCCTCGGTCGCGAAGCCGTGGCCCCAGGCTTGCGGAGTCAGCCAATAGCCGAGTTCGTTAGGCTCGTCCTTCCACGCGCCCACTGCCATGCCGCCGATCAGGCGCACCGCGCCGTCCTGATGCTCGAACACGAGGAACTTGGGTTCGACCGGGTTGCCGAAACCGGCGAGAAACGTCTCGGCCGCTTCGATCGGATAGGGCCAGGGCGGCATGGCGAGGTTGCGCACCACGCTCTCATGGCCGATCGCCTGCGCCAGGGCCATGGCGTCCTCGGGCCAGCCGGGCCGTAATGTCAGTCTTTGCGTTCGCATGAACATGACCATCTCCTTGGTCCTGCGACGCCCCACGCCACGCTACTGTGACGAGGTTGTTGCGCCGTGGTGTCAGGGAGGAAATAAAAAAGGGAGCCGGGGCGACCCGTCTCCCTTTTCAGCTGGTTCGTTCGTCGAACCCGGGTCACCCTGGTGGGCAACCCGGCCGGTTGCCCGATGTTATTCGGCAGCCTCCGCAATCATGTCCACCGAGCAGAACTTGCGGCCAAGCTTGCCTTCCTTGAACGACACGCGGCCGTCGACGAGCGCGAAAAGGGTATGGTCCTTGCCCATGCCCACGTTCACGCCCGGATAGAATTTGGTGCCGCGCTGACGCACGAGGATGTTGCCCGCGACTGCGAGCTCACCGCCGAACTTCTTCACGCCGAGACGACGGCCGGCCGAATCACGACCGTTACGCGAAGAGCCGCCTGCCTTCTTATGTGCCATTGCCTATACTCCTCGAATCTCTGGCTTACGCTTCCGCGGCCGGGGTCTCGCCCTCGGCAGCAGCGGCCTTCTTCGCCTTGGGGGCGGCCTTCTTCTTCTCTTCCTGCGCACCGATGGCGGTGATCTTCAGGATGGTGTGGTTCTGGCGATGGCCGTTGCGGCGGCGATAATTGTGCCGGCGGCGCTTCTTGAAGACGATGACCTTTTCGCCCTTCGCCTGCGCGACGATCTCGGCCGAAACGGTGAGGCCCTCGGTGGACTTCAGCTCGCCACCTTCGCCGGCGAGCAGCACGTCGCCCAGCGTGACCGTCGAACCGGCCTCGCCGTCGAGCTTCTCGACCACGATCTTGTCTCCCGCGGCAACGCGATACTGCTTGCCGCCCGTGCGCACGATAGCGAACATCGGTCTCTTCTCTGGTTCAAATGCTTGTGCCCGCCAAGGTTGCACCCCGGCAGGAGGAAGGGCGCAGCTAAGGGAGGTGCGATCGGAAGTCAACCGGTAACTACCCAAAAGGGGCAGTTAATGCCGGTGCGTGCGCTTCAAGGTGTAGCGTCCGGCCGCATAGCCGTCGAAAAGCCCGTTGATCGCGGGGTGGTCGACCGGCTCTTCGCTATCGTCAGCCACCAGATTCTGCTGGCTGACATAGGCGACGTAGCTCGATTCGTCGTTTTCCGCGAGCAGGTGGTAGAAGGGCTGGTCCTTGCGCGGGCGCACTTCCTCGGGAATCGCCTCGTACCATTCGTCGCTGTTGGCGAAGACGGGATCGACGTCGAAGATCACGCCGCGGAACTCGAACTGCCGGTGGCGCACTACGTCGCCAATCGCGAAGCGGGCGGTGGCGACCGGCGGCATCGGAATTCCGGGTTCATAGGGAATCGGGGCGCCGGGTGTCTGGGTCATGATCACAATCTAATATCTCTGCGTTCAGGTACAAGGACGTGCTTGCAGTATCCGAAATGCTGCGCTAGGGGCCGCCCCTCACAGCGACCGACGCGGAGTTCTTCCGCGCACAATCGCCTCGCGGAGAGGTGGCAGAGTGGTCGAATGCGCCGCACTCGAAATGCGGTTTACGGGGAACCGTAACGAGGGTTCGAATCCCTCCCTCTCCGCCATTTCTACTACGCCATACTGCATATTGCGCCTCGCGGTAGCGGGTCGCGGGGCGAGCATGGCGAATGGCGCGGATGAGAAGCGTCGCAAGCGGGTTCGGCCCCTGTAAGACGGTCGCGTCGCCGATGATGTGTGTGCCATTCGCCGTCGGGAAGTTGGCCGGTGGGATATGTTTCGTACCCATCGCTTGGTGACATGACGGCTTTGCGCCCCATGGCGGTCCTTCAGCCCGTCTTCCGACGATCCGAAAGGCCGACGTTCGTCCAGTCGCTGGTTTGGCGACTGCGGAGGTTGGAAGGAGGGCTGTCAGTTTCGAGCGAACTGATGCAGCAAAGCGGGCATCGGAAACATCACACTCTGCCTTCCAGCATCGCTGTTTCGTCACCACGCAGCGTCAGGATTTCGGCGCCGGTTCTCGTGACGGCGACCGTATGCTCGAACTGGGCGGAGAGTTTCCCGTCATTGGTTACGACCGTCCAACCGTCGTCAGCAGTGGAAACCTTGCGGGTGCCCTGGTTCAACATCGGCTCGACGGTGAAGACCATGCCTTCGCGCAGTTTCATACCCGTTCCGGGCCGCCCGAAATTGAGGATCTGTGGTTCCTCGTGCATCTCTCGGCCAATGCCATGCCCGCAAAATTCTCGCACGACCGAGTATCCGTTCCTCTTGGCATGCCGTTCTATCGCAAAGCCGATGTCGCCAAGATGGGCTCCGGGGCGGACCTGTCTTATACCCTGCCACATCGCCTCGCGGGCGACCCGCACAAGCCGCCGCGCAGCAGGTAGGACGTTGCCGACCAGGTAGGTCTTGCTCGAATCCGCGATGAAGCCGTTCTTTTCCAGGGTGACATCGAAATTCACGATGTCGCCGTCACGGATGATCTCGCCCGAGTTGGGTACGCCGTGGCAGACTACATGATTGATCGAACAGTTCAGGACATACTCGAATCCATATTGTCCCTTGCTTGCTGGGCGGGCGGCGAGATCGTCGGTTATGAAAGCTTCGACCAGATCGTTGACGTGCAGGGTCGACATGCCGATAAGGTCCTGTCCGTCCAGCATCTCGAAGACCGATGCCAGCATTCTGCCTGACGCACGCATGAGCGCCAGTTCGTCGGGTGTCTTCACCATGTCAGGCGGCCACCAGATCCTTTGGATGCACGTCTGCCGCTTCCAGCTGCATCCTCGTGATGTCGTTGAAGGAAAGCGTCGGGTTGGCCTCAGCCAACATTCCGATTTTCATCCAGAACTCCGCCTGCGCATTGATGGAGCGGCACATCACCGTGCTGGCTCGACGAATATCATCATGCAGGTCGTCGTCGATCTTCACGATGCCCATGGGCTACCTCGGATGTCGCATAATATACGAATCATCTATGAAACGTATAACATGCCGTCAAGGGCGACCGGTTATGGGCACTGCAGGACTTGTGGCGGGTGGCCCAAATGGGGTTATGAACTGACGCTCGGCTGTTGGTCCGTAGCTCCGGCAGCAACGCGCCCTAATTCCAGCCGTTCAGCGCGCCACAAACTGCTCCTAATAGCCGACCTCCATCAGAGACCCGGTCGAACCTGAAAAGCGCATAAATCTACGATGTCGCAGGGTAAGGGGGCTATGTGGTCGGGGGGCAAGAATGGTCTTGACTATAAATCTACCTAGGTAGATTTATTCTGACATGCCTCGAAAACGTGCACTCTCACATCACGCCCGCATGGTCCCTTTTACGCTTCTCGAAGCAGAGGGAGGCTGGTCGCACGGCTACGACCTAGCCCGGCTTGCCGACGTCAAATCCGGCACCCTGTATCCGCTGCTAATCCGCCTCGAAGCCCAAGGCTATCTCGATGCCGAATGGCAGCAGCCCCCGGAGAGAGGCCGGCCGCCGCGCCATGCCTATCGCCTGACTGCCAGCGGCCTGCAGCTGGCGCGTGCCAACCCTCCGGGGCAGCCGGCACTCGCCGCTCCCGCCGGCCGGGAGGCGACGATATGAGTGCGGGTGTCCGCCGCCGCATGGCAGACCTTGCCTGCCGGACCTTGCTCAGCGGCCCGCACCGCTATTGGCTGCTGGCGATTCTCCTCGTCACCGTCACCCATTATGCCTGGGGCGCGATCACCCGCCCGTGGGGCGATCAGAAGGTCAGCTTTGTCCCGGCCGATCAGGTCTGCGCCACCGACGGACCGCTGCGCTACTGCATCAATCGCGACAAGCGCGGCACCAATGGTGACATCGTCTACCATCTCCACGGCCGCAATCTCGAAGAACAGATCTGGAACGACGACACTTATTTCACCGCAATGGTCCAGCAGCAATGGCAGCAGGGTAAAGCGCTGCCGCCTGTTGTCGTCACCCTTTCCTATGGTAAGACTTGGCTGCTGACGCCGAAGGGCGCAAAGCCGGACAGCGGCTTGCTTGACGACATGATGGCGCGCCTGCCGGCGATCGAGGCGAAGATCGGCGCGCCCCGCCGCCGGCTGTTGTTGGGCGAATCGATGGGCGGGCTCAACGTGCTGGTGGCGGGGCTTTCCCACCCATCGAAGTTCGTCAAGATCGCCGCCCTGTGTCCCGGCGTATATGCTTTCTCGCCGTTCGGGCCGCAGGCCAATATCCAGGCGGCAATAGCGCGCACCGGCGCCGATCCCAAGATCGCCATGGGCGTCTGGCTGATGGCAAACCAATATCTCGCCAATGAGGGCGAGTGGCAACGCATTTCACCGCTCAGCCTGATCGAGCGGGCTGGTCCCAAATATCCAGCGCTCTATCTCTCCAACGGCCTCTACGATGCCTATGGCAATTACGAAGGCACCGAACGGCTAGCCGAGCTTGCACTTCGGCGCGGGATCGAGACCGAATGGCATCCGATCTATGGCGGGCACTGCGCCACCGATACGTCGTCGCTCGCAGCATTTCTCCTTTCTTGAAAAATACCGGCGCGCTCTAGGCAAGCATGTCCGCTACTGGTCAGCAGGCGTCGAAAGCCGCCTGTCCGCTACCGGCCCATCAACCGTCATGCGAACTGGAACACCGTGCGCCGCATCCTGCCGCTGTAGCACTGCCTTTGCCCCCGATGCCGGCGAGTCCGTCGGCAAGCTGATCGCCGACCCCGCGCCGGGCGCACCCGCCCCGCCGATCCTGGCGCCGGTCGACGGCTTGCTGATGCTGGACCAGGACAGGTTCGCGGCTGCGTTCGCTGCCGATGTGGGCCCCGAACAGGCGGACTTCATGGCGAAGTCCCAGGTGCGCTGGGGCTGGATGCCTTGAATGGGGAAGTGACCAATCCCGCCTGGAAGACCAAGCCGTCCTGGTATCTGGTGGCGACCGACGACCACATGATCCCGGTTCCCGCCCAGCGCATGATGGCGAACCGCGCCGGTGCGAAGACGGCGGACCACGCCGGCAGCCATACTAGTGGAATTCCGCCTTGCTGGAGTGGCACTGCATTTATGGTCTCGATCGGCTTTCGCCATCCTTCATCCAAGGGCGGCCTGGAGGCGGACTGCTTCCGATACTGGATCGGCCTCGGCGAGGTCGCGCCCACGAAGTGGCGGTGGAATGCGGTGATGCCCATGTTCCAAGCCTGGCAGGGTGGCGGCGCGATCGAGCAATTCGTCGCATCGGTGCGATCCTTCCCCTTCCAATATGCCAAGGCGCACCTAGCTCCTCCGTTCAGGAAGGATGGCCATGAAATCAGGGAAGGCGAGGATCGCGCCCGAGATCGTAGATTGCATCTCGGAGGGGCGGCGAGCGAATGCCGATGAGCTGTTTCGCGTCGCTGCTTTCATCTGGAACGACATGCGAAGCGGTCGCTCGGCATTTGGCTGGGGCGAGCTGACTTCCGACAGCTCCGAGCGCGTTCTGAGTCTGAGGGCTGCCCAGGCGGCGCTGGCCGGAGGCGGGTGACCGGTACCATGGCCGAGATAGTCCAGGCCCGGCCGCGACGGACGGAAGGTGGCTTCGGAACATGACCGCACGGCCGTGGGCCGCGCCTCCAGCCTTGGCGTCGCGTCGATCCGGTGCCGGAACCTCTCCGCTGCTCTCTTGCAACGGAGCGCTCACGCCTGGGTCGTGCTTCCCGTGGCTCTGTGCTCGAACAAGGCGGCGGCGGCGGCGGCGTCGAGGTGGGCTCCGAGCAGATCTCCCTGACCCTGCTCGCAACCGGTACCCAACAGCGCGCCTTCCTGGTCGCTGGCCTCGATGCCTTCCGCGGCAATGGTGAGCCCGAGCCCGTGGCCGAGACCGACCAGGGCCTGCACGATCCCGGCGCTCTCGCGCTCGCGCGTCATCGCCTGTACGAAGCTGCGGTCGATCTTCACCTTGTCGAGCCGGAAGCTGCGCAAATGGTAGAGGCTCGAATAGCCGGTCCCGAAATTGTCCAGCGCGATGCGGACGCCTGCGGCCCGGAGGTTCCCGAGCACCATGCGGGCATTGTCCAGATCGGCAACGAACGCACTCTCGGTCACGTCGACTTCGAGACGGGTTGGGGAGATGCCCGCCTCGCCCAGGATGCGCAGGATCCGGGCGGCGAGGAGATTGTCCCTGAGCTGGCTGGCGTGCACGTCGATCGAAAGCGTTATGTTCGCGGGCCAGGATCGCGCCGCGGCACAGCCCAGGCGCAGCACGCGCTCGCCCAGCGCATGGATGAGGCCGACTTCGTCGGCAATGGCCAGGAACCGCTCGATCGGGATCTCGCCATGCTCGGGGTCGATCCAGCGTGGGGCCGCTTCGAAGCCGACCACGCCGCGCGTGCGAAGGTCGAAGGTCGGTCGGTAGACGATGTCGATCCGCTCCTCGTCGAGCGCCCGCCGCAACGCCGCCTCCATTGCCGCGCGCTCGCGGATTCGTGTATCCATCTGCGGCTCGAAGAACCGGAGCGCCGAACGCCGCTCCGCCTTGGCGCGATATAGCGCGACGTCCGCCTTGCGCATCGCTTCCTCGATACTGGTCGCGTCGTCCGGAACCAGGGCGATCCCGATGCCCGCGCCGATGCGGTGCGTGGCGCCGGCCGCGTGAACCGGCATGTCGAGTGCGTCGATTATCCGAAGCGCGATGTTGGTCGCGGCTTCGGGATCAGCGAGATGGGTGGCGAGGATCGCGAATTCGTCGCCCCCGAAGCGCGCGACCAGATCGCCGTCGCGGATGGCCCCGAGCAAGCGCTGGGCGATGAGGATCAGCAACTCGTCGCCCGCCGCGTGCCCATGCACGTCGTTGACCGACTTGAACCCGTTGAGATCGAGCAGGAACACCGCATGCGAGGCGCCTGCCCGCGGGGGGGCTCCGATCGCCGCGGCAAGCGCGTCGTCAAACCGGCGGCGATTGGGCAGCCCGGTCAGCACGTCCTGATAGGCCAGCCTGCGCACTTCGCCTTCCGCGGACAGCCGCCGGGCCATTTCGCGCTTCTGGCGCAGATATTGGCGAGTGGCGAAGAGCAGCAGCCCGAGCGCCAGCACCGCGCCGAGCAGCAGCGCCTCGTCGAGTTCGATCTCGGCCTTGTGAACGGTGAGGCCGTCTTCATTCTCGAACAGGTCATAGGCAAAGGCGCAATAGGCGAGTGCCGCGACCGCTGCCAGCACCAGCCCCAGATCGCGGATGGCGAAACGGTGGCGAATGACGAAACTCCGGATCGCAGGCCAATTCATGCGAGACCTCTCAGCCGCGATGCTACCAGCCATTGCTTGTCAAAGCGTTGCCGCGATCCCCGGGGGCGTTCCGGTGGCGATACCCGGTCCAGTCGTGGATATATGCCGGCATGCTTGGGACGGGACCGGACATTGCGAGGATGAAGGAAACGGGCGATCAGTACGTCCGCGATCGGCATCGCGACCTTGCTGGCGCTCCGCGTGGTGGCGGCCGAGGCCGCGGCACATGATGCGCGGGCTCAGCTCATCCGGATCGCGCGGGTGACCAATCTCGGCGAGCTCACCGCTTCGATCGCACATGAAGTCAACCAGCCGCTGGCCGGTATCGTCAGCAGCAGCAATGCCTGCCTGCGATGGCTGGGCCAGGATTCGCCCAATCTCGAAAAGGCGTGCGCGTCGGCCGAGCGGATCCTCAGCGACGCGAACCGCGCGGCCGCAGTGATCCAGCGGGTGCGGAGCCTTGTCCGGCACGAGGCGCCAAAGCGTGAAAGAGTCGACCTGAACGATATCGTGGACGAAGCGATCGCGCTGGCGCAGGGGGAGCTTGATCGCCACGGCATCGGCTTCGCGGCCGGGGACCAGGAGCATCTGTTCGAGGCGTTCTGGACCACCAGGGAAGGCGGCACCGGCATCGGCCTGACGATCAGCCGGGCTATCGTCGAAGCGCATGGCGGGCGTATCTGGGCCGCGGCGAACGTCCCTTCCGGGGCCGTCTTCCGTGTGAGCCTGCCGGTTTCGGGAGCAAGGCAATGACGATCGAGGCACATACCCAGCATGATGGCCCGACGCCGATCGTCTACCTCATCGATGACGACGCCTCGGTCCGCGCGGGCCTGGAAGATCTGCTCGCGTCGGTCGGCATCGAATGCCGGGCGTTCGCTTCGACTCAGGCCTTTCTCGCCCAGCCGCTGGTGGATGCGCCCGGCTGCCTCGTGCTCGACGTCCGCATGCCGGGGCAGAGCGGCCTCGATTTCCAGCGCCAGCTGAAGGGCCTCGGCATCGGGCTGCCCGTGATCTTCGTCACCGGCCATGGCGATATCGCGATGACGGCCCGCGCGATGAAGGCGGGCGCGATCGAGTTCCTGGCAAAGCCGTTCGACGAACAGGCGCTGCTCGACGCGATCAACGACGGGATCGCCAGGGACCGCGCCCGGCGGCGCGAGGCGACTGGCCTGGCCCGCCTGCGCGCGCTCCACGGCACGCTGACCATGGGAGAGCGGGATGTGATGGAACTGGTCGCGCAGGGGCTGCTCAACAAGCAGATCGCGGCACGGCTGAACGTGAGCGAAGTCACTGTAAAGGTGCGCCGGGGCCAGGTGATGCGCAAGATGCATGCGCAATCGGTGCCCGATCTGGTGCGTATCCACGATCGGCTGTTCCCGCCTTCGGCATAGGGCAGGCGCGGCGGGACGCTTCGATATACCAAAGTATATGTCGCCTATCCGATTGGCATTCGTGCGCCGCAAAATTCCCTACTGGCGGGACTTGTCCCCGCTTGGTATCCGCCCGCCACGCCCACTCCGCTTTTGCGGGGCCGAGGGTGTTTGAGGAACGCTAGCAAATGCCGAGCGATAGTAGTCGATCTAACGCGCCGTCGAGGGCGCCCGGCCGGGCCTAGTCGCTAGTGCTCGCCCGTGGCGGCCGAGACGGCCGGTCACGAGGTGAGCCATGGTCTTCATTTTCGAAGATTCCAAGGGAGCACGCCCATTGGCGCGCTGGGTGCGTGCGGGCGGGGCGCCTTCCTGGGCGGATTTGGTCGTTTTCATCCTGCTCGCTGCGGGGGCGGTGCTGGTGTTCCGCGGTGCCGGGGACATGGGTGCGCCGCTGGCACAGCTGCGCACCGCGCCGGTGGTGCTCGATCCCGCGATGCTGCCCGAATATGCGCTGCGCACCACGCTGCGCATGTTCGCCGCGCTTGCCGCCTCGCTGGTGTTCACTTTCGTGGTCGCCACGCTCGCAGCCAAGAGCCGCAAGGCGGGGCTGGTCATCGTGCCCGCGCTCGACATTCTCCAGTCGGTGCCGGTGCTGGGGTTCCTCACCTTCACCGTCACGCTGTTCCTGGGCCTGTTTCCCGGCAGCCAGCTGGGCGCCGAATGCGCGGCGATCTTCGCGATCTTCACGGCCCAGGCCTGGAACATGGCGTTCAGCTTCTACCAGTCGCTGCGCACCGTGCCCCAGGACCTGGACGAAGTCTCGCGCCAGTTCGGCTTTTCCGCATGGCGGCGTTTCGTCCGGCTGGAACTGCCCTTCGCGCTGCCGGCGCTCGTCTGGAACATGATGATGTCGATGTCGGGTGCCTGGTTCTTCGTCGTCGCGTCCGAGGCGATCACCGTCGGGAACACCACCATCACGCTGCCCGGCATCGGATCCTGGCTGGCGCTTGCGATCGACCGCGAGGATTTCGGTGCGATCGGCATGGCGGTGGGAGTGATGGCGATCGTCATCCTGCTCTACGACCAGCTCGTCTTCCGCCCGATCGTGGCCTGGGCAGACAAGTTCCGCTTCGAGCAGACTGCTTCGCAGCAGCGGCCGCACTCCTGGCTTTACGACCTTATCCGCCGCACCCGCTGGCTGGGCCGGCTCGGTCGGGTGCTCACCGCGCCGCTGCGCTGGCTGGGCAGGGTGCGCCTGCCGCACGTGCCGGCGACACGCCCGCTGCGGATCGCGCCCGCCGCGAGCCGCGTGCTGGACGGCCTGTGGCTGGCGCTGGTCGCCCTGGCCGCGCTGGCGGCGCTCTGGATGCTCGCAAGCTATATCGCGCAGAGCCTCACCTGGCGGGACGGGCTGATCGTGTTCGGGCTCGGCCTGCTCACGCTGCTGCGCGTGGCGGTGCTGATCGTGATCGCCAGTCTCATCTGGGTGCCGATCGGCGTGTGGATCGGGCTGAGGCACGCCTGGGCCGAGCGGCTGCAGCCGGTGGCGCAGTTCCTGGCCGCCTTCCCCGCAAATGTGATGTTCCCCTTCGCAGTGATCGCCATTCTCGGCCTGCACCTCGATCCGAACATCTGGCTGTCGCCGCTGATGGTGCTCGGCACGCAGTGGTACATCCTGTTCAACGTCATTGCCGGGGCGAGCGCGATCCCGACGGACATGAAGGAAGCCTCGGCGATGTTCCGCATCCGCGGCTGGCAATGGTGGCGGCGCGTGGCGATCCCGGCGATCTTCCCCTATTACGTGACCGGTGCGCTGACTGCCTCGGGCGGTTCGTGGAACGCCAGCATCGTTGCCGAGTCGGTGAGCTGGGGCGACAAGCATCTCGAGGCAGCCGGGCTCGGATCGTTCATTGCCAGTGCCACCCAGGCCGGCGACTATCCACGCGTCGCCCTGGGCATCGCGGTGATGAGCATCTTCGTCATCACCTTCAATCGCACGCTGTGGCGCCCGATGTACCGGTACGCCGAGCGCCGTCTTCGTCTCGACTGAGCATCGGGAGCATCGCCATGAATACCCTCACCCAAACCCTCCCCCTGGTCGAGGTCCGCGACGTCCGCCACGTCTATGGCAAGTCGAGCGGAGCCGGCCTGCTCGTGCTCGACGGAGTCGACCTGACGCTGGGCGAGAGCGAAATCGTCGGGCTGCTCGGCCGCTCGGGGTCGGGCAAGTCGACGCTCTTGCGCTCGATCGCGGGATTGATCCAGCCGACCTCGGGCGAGGTCAGCTTCCCGCACGCCGACACGCGCGTATCGATGGTGTTCCAGACCTTCGCGCTCTTCCCCTGGCTCACGGTGCTCCAGAATGTCGAAGTGGGCCTCGAAGCGCAGGGCGTTGCCGCCGAGGAACGCCGCCGGCGTGCGCTGAAGGCGATCGACCTGATCGGCCTGGACGGCTTCGAGAGCGCCTATCCGAAGGAATTGTCGGGCGGCATGCGCCAGCGCGTGGGCCTGGCGCGCGCGCTGGTGGTTGATCCCGACATCCTGTTGATGGACGAGCCCTTCTCGGCGCTCGACGTGCTGACCGCCGAGACGCTGCGCACCGACCTGCTCGATCTCTGGTCGGAGGGGCGGATGCCGATCAAGTCGATCCTGATCGTCACGCACAATATCGAGGAAGCCGTGCTCATGTGCGACCGTATCCTCGTCTTCTCGTCCAATCCGGGGCGGGTGGTCACCGAGATCAGCGTGACCTTGCCCCAGCCGCGCAATCGCCAGGACCCCGCGTTCCAGGCGCTGGTGGACGACATCTATGCCCGGATGACGGCGCGGACCGAGACGGGCCAGCCGCGCGAGGGGCTGTTTCCGGGCACCGGCATCGGGATGGCGCTGCCGCGCGTGTCGACCAACACGCTCGCCGGCCTGATGGAGGCGGTGGCGGCGGAGCCCTATCTCGGCCGCGCGCCGCTGTCGGATCTTGCCAGCGAGCTCCAATATGAGGCGGACGAGCTGTTCCCGATCGCCGAGGTGCTGCAATTGCTGCGCTTCGCCGAACTCGGCGGCGGCGATCTCAAGCTGCTGCCGGCGGCGCAGCGCTATGTCGATGCGGAAGTGGACGAGCGCAAGCAGCTCTTCGCCCAGCACTTGCTGCGCCATGTGCCGCTTGCCGGGCATATCCGCCGCGTTCTCGACGACCGCGCCAGCCACGAGGCGCCGGGGAGCCGATTCCGCGACGAAGTCGAGGATTTCCTGTCCGAGGAATATGCCCAGCAGACGCTGAAATCGGTGATCCAATGGGGCCGCTATGCCGAAGCCTTCGCCTATGACGAAGCGGCGGACCGCTTCAGCCTCGACGATCCCTCATAGAGAGACCGCTACGGACGAGGATCCTGGCCCCGGCGGCGCTCCGGTGCCGTGCGCGCGCTTCTCCGCAAAGGCGGAAGCGTCGCCCGGGAAGAGGCTGTGCAGCATGGCGCGCATTGCCGCGTCGCCCTTGTCCGTCAGCGTCACGGCCATCCGCCGATGATCGTCGGGATCGTGCGAGCGGTGAAGCAGTTCGGCCGCCTCGAGGCGATCGATCCGGCGCAGCGCGCTCGTCGACGTCTCGCCGGAGACAAAGATGAGCTCCTTCACGCAGACGACGCGATGTTGTTGTCCCGCGATGAACAGTTCCAGCACCATGTCCCATGCGGAATCACGAAAGACGTCGCGCGGAAAGAGTTTCGCTGCCTTGGCGCGCATGCGTTGCAGCTGGCGCGCGAGGTCGAGTAGGGATCCGTCCCCAATGCTTACGCTATTCGTCACACTATCATCCAAATACAAGAAGGAATGATATCGTATCCGTAATGTATAGCATCATCTTCTAAATATATCATAGTAAATTAGATTGTCAAAATATCGTAAATCAAATCAAAGTCGTAATTTGCGTATTATATGATTTAGCGCTCTCTGAGTGCTTCCTGGGCGCGGTTGAGGGGCTTCAGTAGATATTGAAGTATCGTTTTGGTTCCGGTGTGGATGTCGGCGGTGGCAATCATTCCGGGCACGATCGGAAAGCGACGGCCGGCCTTGTTGACCAGCGCGTCCGAACGGGTGCGGACGAATACGCGGTAGTAATAGATGTCGGGATTCACTTCGTCGCGGATCGTGTCGGGCGAGATGCTGCTGACTTCGCCTTCGAGGCCGCCGAAAATCGAATAGTCATAGGCCGTGATCTTCACGCTGGCGCGCTGGCCCGGGCGGATGAACGCGATGTCGCGCGGCGCGATGCGGGCCTCGATCAGCAACCGGTCGTCCAGCGGGACGATTTCCATCACCTTGCCGTTGGGCGGCACGACGCCGCCGATCGTCGAGACTTCGATGTTCTTGACCACGCCGCGCACGGGAGAACGCAGGGTGAGCCGCTGCAGCGTGTCCGACCGGCCGCGAACCACCGGGGCAAGCGCTTCGACTTCCTCGCTCACCTTGGCGAGATCCTGTCTTGCCTCGACCAGATATTGCGAGCGCAGATCGGCCTTTTTGAGATCCAGGTCCGCGCGCTGGCGCTTGAGCCGCAGCACTTCGACGTTGCTCGCCGCGCCGGTCGCGATCAGCGATTCGCCGATGCCGACCTCGCGATTGATCAGCGCCAGCGATTCGTCGATCAGGCCGGTCGAGCCGGCCAGGCTGCGGCGGCGCGTGTCATAGAGCCGCTGCTGCTCGGCCTTGAGCGCCGGATAGCCGTTCAGTTCCCGAGGGAAGCGAAGCGGGGTGCCGTCCACCTCTGCCCGGAGCCGCGCCTGGGCGGCGAGCGCGGCGCGATATTTCGCGGCGCCTTCCTCCACCGTCGAGCCGGCCTGGGTGGGATCGAGCTGCGCGAGGACCTGGCCGGGCTTGACGATGTCGTCCTGGCGCACGTGGAGCTTGGCGAGGATGCCGCCCTCCAGCGACTGGAGGACCTGTTCATGGCTGGTCGGCACCACCTTGCCGGTGCCGGTCGCCACTTCGTCGAGCGCCGCGAACCAGGTCCAGACGAGGAAGGCGACGACCATCGCCGCCAATACCCACAGCATGCGCGTGGCGTCGCGCAGCCGGCCGCGACCCTCTTCGTCGAACAGCCGCTCGTCGGTGCCGAAGGCCGCGCTCATGCCGCCTGGGTCCTTGCGCCGCGCATTGCGTCGAGCGCCGCTTCCTTCGGCTGGTCGAGGATCACCATGCCGTGGTCGATGACGATCACGCGATCGACCAGCTCGAGCACGCGCAGGCGGTGCGTCGCTACCACCACCGTGCGATTCCGGCTCCATTCACGGAAACGGGTGATGAAGTGCCGCTCGGCCAGCTCGTCCATCGCCGCGGTGGGTTCGTCGAGTAGCGCCACCATGGGGCGCCTCAGCAACAGGCGCGCGAGGAGCAGCGACTGGACCTGGCCGCCCGACAGGCCAAGCCCGCCTTCGAGGACGACATGCTCGAGCCCGTCGCCCAGTCGCCGTACGAAATCCTGCGCGCCGACCATTTCGAGCGCCGTCAATATCTGCGAATTGCTGGCATGCGGTGCGCCCATGGTGAGGTTCTCGCGCAGCGTGCCGTGGAACAGCCGGCTGTTCTGGGTGAGCAGGCAGACGTCGCGGCGCACATCGGCGGGATCGATCTGGTGCAGCGCGAGATCGTCGAGCAGGACTTCCCCGGAGACCGGCTGGAGCATGCCCGACAGGCCCTGGAGCATGGTCGACTTGCCGGCGCCGTTGCGGCCGAGCAGCGCCACCTTCTCGCCCGGGGCGATGTTGAGGCTCGGCACGGTCAGCGCAGGCGGGGCATTGGGATCGGCATAGGAAAATACCGCCGAGCGCAGCGCGAAGCTGCCGGTGACCGCGGGGAGGGGAATGCGGTGCTCGGCGTCGGGGCTGTCCGTGGACAACCCCATTATCTGGTTGAGGCTCTGCATCGCGAGCTTGGCATGCTGCCAGCGGCCCAGCAGGCCGGAGACTTGCGCCATCGGCGCGATCATGCGGGAAGCGAGCATCGAGGTGGCGACGAGCGTGCCCGTGGTGATGTCGCCGGCGATCACCATCGGCGCGCCCACGAAGATCACGGCGGCATAGACGCCGTTCTGCACGCTCAGCGACCAGGTCGAGAGGCTGGCGGTGAGCCCGCGCAGGCGAAGCTGCGCTTCCCCCGCGACGCTGTTGTAATGGTTCCACTGGCGCTGGAAGCGCTCCTCGGCCTGGAGCGCCTTGATGTCCTCTATCCCCTGTACCGCTTCGACCAGCAGCGCGTTGCGCAGCGAGCTTTCCCGCATCGATTCGGTGGCGAGGACGCGCAGGCGCCGCTGCGCGAGCAGGCTCGGCACGAGCAGCAATATCACCGCGACGACCGGCACGATCGCGAGCACGCCGCCGATAAAGGCGAGGATGGCGAGGAACAGCAGGAAGAAGGGCAGGTCCGCCACCGCGGAGACGGTGGTCGAGGTGAGCATGTCGCGGACCTGGTCGAGATCGCGCAGCTGCGAGATGAAGGTGCCGGTGGAAGTCGGCCGCTCCCGGTTGCGGACGCGCAGGGCATGGCCGAAGACGAGGTCGGAGAGCCGGAGATCGGCGCGTTTTCCCAGCACGTCGGTGATGGCGACGCGCAGCTTGCGCAGCAGGAAATCGAAGCCGATCGCGAGCAGCACGCCGAGGAAGAGGATGACCAGCGTCGGCATCGACTGGGCCGGAATGACGCGGTCATAGACCTGCATCGAGAACAGGATGCCGGCGAGCCCGAGCAGGTTGGTCACCACCGAGGCGACCGCGACATGGCCATAGGCCGGCGCGTCCTGGAGCAGGATGCGGCGGAGCCAATGCTCCTCATAGGGCCGGATATAGGTGTCCACCCGCGCATCGGCGGCGGAGCGGGCGGGGCGCGGCACCACGATGCGCGTGGCGGCGGCGAGCAGCTCGGCGAGCGGGCGGCGCGAGGCCATGCCGCTTTCGCCGGCGACAGTGAACATCGCCTCGCCGTCGCCGTCCAGCGCGGTGATCAGCGCCAGCTCGCCATCGGCGAGGCAGGCGATCACCGGCAGGCGCCAGCTCGTCAGCCGCACGGCCGCGGGATCGGCGAAGCGGAGGGCGAGGCCCAGGGAGCGGGCGAGGGCACGGGCCCGGTTCTCCTCCGGGGAAGCGGCGTCCCAGAGGCTTGCGAGGCGCGCGCGCTGCTCGGAGACGGGCAGGCGATAATGGCGCGCGGCCTGGCAGAGGATGTCGAGCCAGGCCTCGGCCGGCGCCGCGCTCACAGCGTCACGCCCCGCAGGCGGGTGCCGGTCAGCCCGAAGGCATCGCGCGAGCGGCCCGAATAATAGAGGCAGTCGAGCTGGAGCCGGCGCAGGTCGTGCTCGGTATTGACTGCGTCGAACCGCGCCTGGTGCAGCTCCTGCTCGGCATTGAGCAGATCGACCAGCGTCCGCGTGCCCATTTCGAGATATTGCGCGCGATAGAGCTGGCCGGTCTCCGCCATGTCCGCCTCGCGCAGGTTGAGCGTGTCGAGCAGCCGCGTGAGGCTGCCGATCTGCTGCCGCGCCTCGGCGAGCCGCTGGCTCATCTCGTTGCGTGCCTGGCGTGCGGCGGCCTCAGCGGCCGCAAGCGAATAATCGGCGCTGCGGACCCGCGCCCGGGTGGCGTTGCCGCCGAATATGTTGCTCGAGACGCTGAGTCCGAAGCTGTAGGCGCTGCGATCGGAGAAGGGTGAGCCGATATCCGCCGCCGCGTCGCCGGCGAGCGACAGGGTGGGCAAGCGGTCGGCCCGGCTGCGGCGGAGCTGGGCGGCGGTCTCCTCGCGCTGGGCGGCGGCGCGCAGCACCGCGGGCACGGCGCTCCAATCGGCAAGGCCCGCCGCGCAGCTGCGCATCAGCCAGTCGGGCATGTCGGCGCTGATCGAGGCCGGGCTCTTCTCGTCGCCGAGCAGAAAGGCGAGATTGCTGGTCCAGCGGCGTTGCTCGGCATCGATCTGCGCCAGTGTCGCCTTGGCGGCGGCGACGCGCGATTCCGCCTGGAGCCCGTCCGACCGCGTCGAGGCGCCCTTGGCGACACGATTTGCGACCAGCCCGCTGATCTCGCGGATGCGCGCCAGCTGTTCCTCGGCGATGTCGCGGAGCGCCGCGTTGCGCTGGAGCTCGACGATGGCATAGCCGGTGTCGTGGATCAGCCCGTCGATCGCGAGCAGCAGGTCGGCGCGGCCGACGCGGGTGCCTGCCTGGGCATAGTCGACGGCGCTGTGGACCTTGCCGAAATCATAGAGCATCTGCGAGGCGGAAATCTGGGGGCGCGGCCGCCAGCTCGAGCCCAGGCGATTGTCGTAGCCGGTGCCGATGCCCGCGCTCACCTGCGGCAGATAGCCGGTGCGCGCCGCGTCGACATCCGCGCCGCGCGCATCGAGCGTCGCTGCGGCCGCCACGACATTCGGATGCCAGGCCACGGCCCGCCGGACTGCCGCTTCGAGCGAGAGCCCGGCACTTTCCTGCGCGTACACGGTACCGGCCAGGAAGACCGCCAGCGTTCCGATCGCCATGGTACCGATCGCACCGCCGAACCGGCCCCGTCGCAACCCTTCTCCCAAGCGACAGCCTCCCTGTGCGCATTGCGTGTCGTCTTACGATTTAGATTAATCACCCTTTTGGAATCATGGATGATTTTCGAAAATCGACTCCGAGTTCGGAGTGATATTTCACACCACATGCGTCAGCTGGTGGCGATCCTGATCGAGATCGCTCGCCGTCACGAGATAGTGCAGCGGATCGTCCGGCACCGGCGCTGCGGCGATGTCCGGCGTGGCCGGGGCGGGGCTCGCCGCCACGGACGGCGCGGCGGTGTCGGCTGCGACCTGGCGATCGTGGAGGAACTGGCCGAGCAGATCCTCGACACTGCCCTGACTGTCGTTCAGGCTGTATGCGATCGGGGCGTGATCCGTGGACGCTGTCGTCGGCGGCGCCGCGGTTTCGGCCGAGACCATGGCGAGCGGCACGGTATCCGCCAGCGAAGGCGCCTCGAAAATCATCGCCGTGGGCGCGACGCCGTTGTTGATGTCGATGGTGACGTCCAGGTGCGCCGTCGCGACGGTGCCGTTGGGCTGGACCAGCTGATAGGTGAAGCTGTCCACCGGATCGGTAGCGGCATAGGTGAGCGAAGCGCTCGGCTGGTAGGTGTAGTGGCCGGTGTCGGTGACGGTCAGCGTGCCCATGGCGCCGGAGATGGTGAGCGGCGTGTCGCCCACCTGGACGAAATTGCCGCCTACCTGGACCCGCACCACCGGGAAGTCCGTGCCGAGCGTGTCGTTGGCGAGCAGTTCGCCCGTCACGCTCGTGCTGCCGGTGAGGCTGTACTGGTCGAGATGCGTCACCGTCTCGCCGACATAGACATTGGTGCCATAGCCGGTGCCGAGCAGGTTGGTGCTGGAGACGGTGTAGTTGTAGGTGCCGGACGGCAGGTCGTGCAGCACCAGCGCCACGCCGGTGCCGAGACCGAGATTGGCGACCGAGGTCTGCGTTATCGTCCCGACGACCGTGCCCTGCGCATCGGTGACGGTGATCGTGTAGGTGGGCAGCACGCTGAGCCCGCTCGACTGGATCGCGGAAAGCGTCACGTCCGCCGTGCTGTTCGGCCCCACGGTGAAGCTGTCATGCACGCTGCCGGTCTGCGCGCCGGTGATGATCAGCGCCGTGGGCGTGGCGAAGCTGGAGTCGATCGTTGCCGGGATGGTGGTGACGACATGGTCGAAAGTCGCCGTCGCGATGGCCGCATCGTCGACCGCCAGCGGCGCGCCGGTGACGTCCGGGCTGCCGATCGTCACAGTCAGCGTCGCGCTCTCCAGCTCGCCGCTGGTCGGGTTGACCAGCGTATAGGTGAAGACATCGGCATGGCCGATCGCCGCGGCATTGGCATCGGGCGTATAGGTGTAGCTGCCATTGGGGTTGATGACGAGTGTGCCCCAGTCGCCGTGGATCGAAGTGCCGCCGGTGGCGACCGCGGTGGTCACGCCGTTGACGGTGACGCTCTGCACCACGGTTTGCGGACTGACGATGTCGACCGCGCCGCCAGGCCCGGGATCGGTGATCACATTGCCCGCGGCCGTGCTCGGCTGCACGGCGCCGACATGGGTATAGTCGCTGTTGACTCCCGTGACCGCCAGGCCGCCGAGCAGCCCCACGCCGGCGGCGCCGTCGAAAGTCACGAAGGCGCGGTACTGGCCCGGGCCCAGCGTGTCGGTCGCGACGAGATTGCCGTTGAGCAGCGAGAGCTGGAGCAGCGAGCTGTTGCCGGGGCCTTGCACCGCGACCCAGTTGGTGCCGTCGAAGCGCTGGACCACCACGCTGTAGCCGCTCAGCACGCCGATCGCGAGCGTCGCGTCATAGGTGAAGCTCGCGGCGAGCGAATTGCCGGCGGCGACGGTGAACTGGACATTGGGAGTCGCCAGCACCTGCGCGTCGAGATTGAGGATGCCGAGCGAGACCAGCGCGAGATAATTGGCGGTGCCCAGATTCTCGTTGGTGGTGACGGGCACCAGGTCGATCGAGGCATCGGCCGTATTGTTGAACGCCACGATATCGAAGGGGGCGATGAGCGGCACCGCGCCGGAGAGATTGCCCGCATGATCGCGCAGCGCGACGCTCAGCGTCTCACCGGCGGTCTGGGGATCGTTCAGCGTGACGGAGAAGCTGCCGTTCGCGGCCACTGTGCCGGTGCCGAGCAGCGTGCCGCCGGCATTGCGCACTTCGACCGAGGCGCCGGCCTCGCCCGTGCCGGTGACGACGGTGCCCTCGCCGTTGATCGCCACGCCGGCGGGCGGCGCGGGCGGCGTGATGTCGGGCGCCGTGACCACTGTGTCGGGGGAGTGGTTGCCTGCCGGATCGGTCTGGGAGACCGTGACCGCCTGGCCATTGGCCTGCGGCGTGGTGAGCGTCGCGGTGTAGCTGCCGTTGCCGGCGACGACGGCGGTGCCGATCTCGGTGCCGGCGGCGTTGAACACGTGCACGGTGGCGCCGGGCTCGCCGGTGCCGGTGACGGCGGTGCCGTCTGCGTTCACCGTGGCTGCCGGGGCGAGCGGCGGCGTGATGTCCGGGGCCAGCGCGGAAGTGGCCGGCGAGACGTTGCCCGCGG
>JAAGWI010062441.1:0-10723 GCA_012274505.1 Galium porrigens var. tenue
TCCAATAGCCTGCTCGGATTCAGCACGCAATTTCGAAGCTCTGGTTTGCAGGTATATGTTCTTCCTCGAATCAATTTTGCAGTCTGTTTTTGTTCTTCGTGCTCCTCCGTGTATGTATAGCACGTGCGTTCACACACACTGGATTGTGTTTTCTGCCAACTTCCGGTACCGGAATCCGATGGCTTGAAAGTGTTGATTTTGTTGATTGATCGTTTCGCTACTATGGGGGATGAGCGCACGGTCTGTGCAGAGTGAGAATTGAATAGGAGTTGAATTTTGTGTGGATTTTGATTCTTTTATGGAGTTCTGGAAACTTCGCGTTGAATTTTGTGTGTGTTCATCGGTTTGAATTTCAGTTTGCTATGATTTTTTCTGGAAACCGCTATGTTTCAGTCCTTGATTTGCGTGGATGAATTAACGGTGATCGAGGATAGCTTGATTGTAGCATGTATGGTAAATATTGGATTTGTCTGACGATTTTTTACCGTGTTGAATTGTTTTTGGGAAGATTGTGTTCCTTTTTGTTTGCCTCGCTGTTTCCGCATGATTTTTGGATGATTTTAAGAATTATTCGCGGCAGGGGTGGTGCGTGGTAGGCCGGCCATAGATGATTGGCATTAATATTTGAGAATCGAGTTTTATTTTATTTTTAATGTTAGATTGAAAAATTGTGATTTTTTTCTTCTGTAATTTAGGATTGTCAATTTTGTCAATATGTATATTTAGTTTGTTAGATGATTAGATCTCCTTCCAAGGAATTTCTAAGGAAACGATTTTAATTTATTATAATATTTAATGGAACAAAGATTTTAGAAATATTCTTAAATATGTGTAACAATATCCTGCATCAAAATATTTTACATATATTTACAAAAGTTTAACTTGTTAAGTTACTTAAAGTTAGTGTGACGTAAGACATTTTTAGTTATGTGAATTGAAAAAAGAGAAGGGTGGCTTTCTTGGGGGATTAGGAAAAGGGACTGATCATGCTTGTCAATTCTTAGCTGTCATTCTTTTGGTATTTTTAGATTTTGGCTCTTTCTAAACGCAATAATTTACACCATTCAAATATAAAGTGGAGACCATATATCATCATACCATTTGGCTAATTCTGTTTAAGCAAATCACATATTTTATTTTTCAATTTCTCACCAATTATTGTTTCTATACTGTACATACTATTTAGAAGTTATTTTATTATTACATTTTGCTTAACTGAGCTGATGCATGCTTCCCAGATTTGGAGCTTACAATCCTAGCTATATCGAGGCAGCTATGTTGTACTAAAGACTCCATTAAGCTGAAGAATACAAAAGATGTCGAAGCATCTGGTTAGAGACTCAATTAGATCTCTTTTTGGTAATCAGCTTGAGCGAGAGACAGATGATGATCTCAAAGAAACAAAAGCAGGTAATTATACTTGCATACATTAGTTGTTGATTGAGTGGCATATGTTACCATCTGTTAGTAACTTAAGTTACTTGAACTTTTGTGCAGAAATGGAGGGTAGAATTCAGAAGATTTTAAAGCTTATCAAGGCAGATGGTGATGGTGATGATGAGAAAGAGCATCTAACAGATATGATAGAGGATTTTCGCGGACAATATGAATCGCTCTATTCTCGATATGCTCACCTGACTGGAGAGTTGAGAAAGAAAATTCATAAGAAAGATAAAGAAGACTCTTCTTCTTCCAGCTCAGACTCGGACTTAGATGATTCATCACACATTAAGGGCAGTAAAAATGGCATAGTGGAACATGACTATGAAAAGGTGGTAGATGGTGTTAAACAAGAGCTGGAAGCTTCAAATTTGGATGTGGCTGATTTGAAGAGGAAGTTGGCTGTGGCAGTTGAAGAAAAAGAGGCCACGGATTTGGAGAAAGAACAACTGTTGAATGAGACCGACGAATTGAAGAAGCGGTTGGAAAATACTGGCAAGTTAGAAGCAGAACTAAACCAGAAACTGGCAGATGTCAGTAGCGAAAAAGAGGCAGTGATCAGTCAACTGGAAGAGGAGAAGAAAATCTCTGAAGATTTGAGATCAAGCTCCAGTCAGTTAGGGGAGGAGAAAGAAGCACTGACAATAGAGTTGCAAAATACCAAAAGTAAGCTTGACATGGTTGAGGAAAAGTTAAGCTCGTCGGAGATACAAGTTTCAGAGCTAAGTGGTATTAGGAAAGCTGCCGAGGAGGAGAACAGTTCCTTTTCCTCGAAGATTTCACAGCTCTCGAATGATATTAGTCTGTCTGAAGGAAAAATCGAAGAGCTTTTGGCCGAGTCTGCCTTGCTGAGGGAGAAACTGGCAGATGTTAGTAGCCAAAATGAGGCGGTGATCAGTCAACTGGAAGATGAAAAGAAAACTGCAGATGGTTTGAGATCAAGCTCGAGTCAGTTAGGAGAGGAGAAAGAAGCACTGGTTGTAGAGTTGCAGAATACCAGAAACAAACTTGACATGGTTGAGGAGAAGCTGAGCTCATGTGAGATGCAAGTTTCAGAGCTAAGTGGTATTCAGAAAGCTGCCGAGAAGGAGAACAGTTCCCTTTCCTCAAAGATCTCACAGCTCTTGAATGATACAAGTCTCTCTGAAGGAAAAGTTGACGTGCTTGTTGCTGAAGCAGCCTTGCTGAGGGAGAAACTGGTAGATGTCAGTAGCGAAAAAGAGGCGGCGATTAGTCAACTGGAAGATGAAAAGAAAACTGCAGAAGATTTGAGATTGAGCTCTAGTCAGTTAGGGGAGGAGAAAGAAGCACTGGTTGTAGAGTTGCAGAGTACCAAATACAAACTTCACATGGTTGAGGAGAAGTTGAGCTCATGTGAGATGCAAGTTTCAGAGCTAAACGGTATTCAGAAAGCTGCCGAAGAGGAGAACAGTTCCCTTTCCTTGAAGATTTCACAGCTCTTGAATGATATTAGTCAGTCTGAAAGAAAAGTTGAAGAAGTTTTGAAAGAGTCTGCCTTGCTGAGGGAGAAACTAGCCGAGAAGGAGGAGGAGATTTTGTCTCATGAGACGCATAAAAATGAAGTTTCTTCTCGTGCCCGGGATCTGGAAGTGGAGCTAATTTCGGCACACAGTCGAAGAGAAGAGACGGAGAAGCAAAAAGAAGCTGAACTTTCTGATCTGGTGAAAAAACTGGAGGACATAGAGAAGGCTTCATCATCCAAGATTGAGGATTTGACAGCACAGATTAAGGATTTGACTGATCAAATCAGTGAGAAACAGCATAATATAGGATCACTTGAAGAGCAACTGGATCAGAAAGCGAAAGAAATAGCAGATCTCCTAGTTCAGATGGATTCGCTGAAAGAGGAGTTTGCGAGCAAGTCTTTAGATCAGCAAAGAACACTGGAAGAGAACGAGGCTCTTGTGTTGCAGGTGCAGAACCTGGAACAAGAGGTGAGTTCCCTTCGCGGTCAGAAAGATGAAATGGAAGAGCAGTTGAGGAGCAAAACTGAGAGTTTTAGCCATTTGCAAGAAGAGAAGGAGCTGATCCAAGTAAAGCTTTCTGAAATGGAAGCAAAAGTGGCTGAGAAAGAAAGTGAAGTCTCCAATTTGAAGCAAAGAAGCGAAGATGGGGAGATCGAGGCATATGCTCGGATTGCGGCTTTAACCGAAGAGGTAAACAGTCTCAAAGATGAACTTAACTCACTGTCTGTACTCAAAAATGAATCTCATACTGTGCTCGAGGATAAAATTAGAGAAATAGTGACTTATGTCGAGCAAATAGAGAAATTAAAGGAGGAACTGGCTGGAAAATCCCAGGAAATTAGTCATTTGCATGAAGAGAAGGATAAGATTCAAATGATGTTCTCTGAAATGGAAGCAAAAGTGGTTGAGAAAGAAAGTGAAGTCTCGGATATGAAGAGAAAAAGTGAAGAGGGAGAGACTGAGGCATCTGCTCAGATTGCTGCTTTGAATGAAGAAGTAAACAGTCTCAGAGAGCAACTGAACTCAGTGTCTGCGCTTAAAAATGAATCCGATTCTGCCCTCGATGAAAAAACTGCAGAAATAGTGAAATATGCCGAGCAGATAGAGAGCTTAAAAAATGAACTTGGAGGCAAAACTACGGATGGACAGAGATGGCTAAATGAAAATCAAGGTTTGCTGGTGCGGGTGAATGATCTGGAGTCGGTAGCTGAGTCACTTCGTTCCGAGAAAAGTGATTTGGAAGGCCATATCAGTAGTAAAGTAGAGGAAAGTAATCAGTTGCAGAATAAGATTCTTGAACTGGAAAAGTCATTGGCTGAGAGAGAAACTGAGTTGTTTGAGATCCAAAAGAAGTTAGATGATGCAAGTGCTGAAGCTTCCACTCATATTAACAGTCTTATCCAGGAGAAAGACTCCATACATTCTGCAAAAACCGAGCTCGAAGTGCAGATGGAGAGAGGATTACAGGACTACTCAGCGAAGTTAGCAGAAGCCGAGGATCACAAGTCATGTTTAGCAGACCAGATTGCTAAGCAAGAGAGAAAGCTGAAGGAGCAGGAAGAGACATTCAAGGAGTTAATCGATGAACACAAGCAGCACATCAGTAATTTGAAAGAAGAGAAGGACTCAGTACATTCTGCAAAAAGTGAATTAGAAGCCCAAATGGAGAGGGGACTACAGGAGCTTTTATCGAGCTTGTCTGAATCAGAAAGTCACAAATCTGAACTATCAAAGAAGATCGAAGAGCAGGAAGAGGCAGTCAAGAAACTATCCGAAGAACATAAGCAGCTGGAAATTTTGTACCATGAATGCAAGGAGAATCTGGAAGTAGTTCAGACAAAAATGAAAGAGGCAGAAGAAGATATCCAAACAAAAGACCACGCAATCAACGAACTGGAGGAAACCTTGGAGGATCTGAAGAGGGAATTTGAAATGAAGGTAGATGAAGCCAGTACCTTGTACGAGAATGTCCGAACACTAGAAGTCAAGCTCCGTCTAGCAAACCAGAAGCTGCGTGTAACAGAACAGTTACATACTGAAAATGAAGACAACCTGAAGAGCAAAGAAGAGAAGTTCCAGAGTGAGCAAAGATTACTGGAGGAAAAGATAGCTGCACTGTCTGATTCAGTCTCTAGTCACAAGCAAGCTCAGCTCAAACTGATATCCGAGGTTCCAGAGATCGTCAACGACATTATGACAGTGATAGACACATTCAACATGAAGTTCGAGGAAGACTATGGTCACCTGGAGTCCAGAGTTTATGACATTGTGAATGAGCTGAAAGTCGCAGTGAACTGGATGAAAGACTTTACTGCTGAGAAGGAACAGCTAAAGAAGGAGTTGAAGGAAGAACGGCAAAACGGCATTTCTCTGAAAGAAGAGGTCGGAAAACTGGAGACATCCCTATCTAAGGGTGAAGATGAAAACCAAGGCTTAGTGAAGGCCATGAAAGGCCTGGAAGGTCAGTTACAAAGCCTACAAAACCTGGTGAATGAGAAGAATAAGGTTATGGAGGAATTGCATGAGAAGATTAAAACTAAAGATGATGGGATCTTGGAACTGAGTGAGGAGAAGAAGGAAGCCATCAGACAGCTGTGCATTTGGATAGACTACCATCGGGGCCGATACGATGATCTCAGAGACATGGTCAGCAAAACATTCCCTGCTGCAAGAAGGCAGATTACAGCGTAATTTTGTTCTTTCATAGTTACATACGTGTTTTTACTTCACGATTCATCTTTCTTGTTTTGGTGGTTTGATTGTGCATTATTGGATTGTTATAGGGTGTGGATTTCTTGATTTTTGTGTTCTGGAAAGATATTTTTGGAGTCGGCATAGGAAGTTCATAGGTAAAGTTGGTATTGTATTGTTTTGATTGGCAAAGAAGCAGTGTAGGGTGATTTTTGGATTGTTTGTCCATTGGTATTCTGTTAATGAGAAAATACGAGTATAGCACATCTTTCAAACACTAATCTTTCTCCTGTCTATTTTGTGGTTAAATAAGTTCATAGTAATAGTATGGATAATCAGTCAAGAATAAGATCGAAGCGCAATGTAAAACATCATAACATTAATTTAATTGCCAATCAAGTGGATCCACGCAAAAGCAAAGAATATAGTACTACCCAGAAAAAGCAAAATTTGGCAACAAACGCAGAGGAAAACAAGCAGCCCTAAATTGTAACCCACAAAACTACTTTAGCAAATATCAAATTTAAGTTATACACCTATATTATCATTATTCTCCCACCATTATTTATTGGCAGCACTAAAGCATGTGAACATAGGTATCAAGCCGGGAGATGAAGCCAACCCACACGCTGGATACGGGACAATTATGGTATGAAAAGAAAAAGAATCATGGTATATGGTTAAAAAAAGAGTAAAGACACAAAACTAGTCTATTAGGCGATGGACCCATTCCCTGTCGATGCCTTCTCGACATCTCCAACTCAAAGAGCTACTAAGCCCCCCTCTATCTCTCTTCCATTTCTTTTACTCAGATATCTTCATCTCAACTCCAAGAATATCCTTCACAACTTCATATGTCACAAATGCAATTGCTATAGATGGAACCACCTGCATATGATAAATCAGACACATAAGTTAAGAATCTACCTACTTCAGTAAAGAAACGGTTTGTTCCAACTTCTAATAGTGGCATCGAAAACAAAAGGAATCCGGAATGACAATATAGGCAAACTAAATGAAGAAACTAACCTTTACTGAATTTGGGACCAGACCCTTGTACAAAGCTCCAAATCCCTCATGGCGAACAGTCTGTCGGAAAGCATCAACCATACCTGTGTATTGAATTGGTATCTTGCCGGCTCCATCACCACTGACAATAGGGGATGCGCCTTTCCAGCCGACCATCTGCATTCGCCGACGAATGACATCGAGTGGGTAAGCCACTGTCTGACCAACAGTTCCTGCAGCAGCACCACATGCAAGCTTTGTTGCTACACTCAACTCAGAGTCTTGATACAGGCCAAATGGTTTGTTTTTCACCAAGTAATCTTTCAGGGACTCATACACAGCAAAGTTCAGACCCACATAAGGCACCTGAACATAGAATGCTAAGAATGAGATACTTCCAACTTATTGAGAGATCAAATTAGCAGAGCCCACAACAGTTGGAGTTTCAAGAAAACCATGAATTTCTTATGTGCTAATCTGAATAATGACATAGATATTTAATAATTCAAGCTCCATACATCTGAAGCAAAAACCACAGAATCCAGAAAATGAATGGCAAGTTTGGTACTTACAACTCCTATAACAGAAGGAACCCAGCCTCTGTATAAAGCACGGGGACCTTCTTCCACGAGCACAGTTCTCAGAGCATGGTATATACCCTTGTACTGAGTAGGAGATGCCTCCGTCTGGGACATAAGAGGGAGGTTAAGATATCAAGAACAGCGTTCATAGAGCTTGACTTTTGGACATTGTGAAGTAAACCTCATAGTTCTTATATAATATACCTGGACAGTAAGTCGACCTCGAACCATGTCCATTGGGTATGTTGCTGACATAGCAATTATTCCAGCGCATGCTCCAGCTCCAAGGCGTAGAAGAGGAGTGAGTTCAGCATCCTCTGTCAAAGACAAAAAGATTATACACCCCCAACATCAAAACTATGGTTCACATCCATAATTAATCACAACATCAGAAGCCGACAGAAGAACATAAAGATTTAAATTTCAAGAAAATGGATGAAGAGGACAAATACCTTTCCCAGTTTGCTTGCGATATAGCCACAGGATCTGCCTAGAAAATTAGGAGAATATAGTTAATAAAGAAGCAGGAAGTTCCAGATAATCAATTTACCGAGTACACAAATTCTGATCTGGATGTTCAGGCATACTAACATGGATCTCAATAAAAATAATAATACCACAGACATCATGAAGAGTGATAAACCCAAAGCCGGAATAAAGAATGTTATGCTATTTTAAAGGTCGACAATTTTTGGTCATGCTCCATCTAATGACTCATACGAGTAAACCACTTTTTTTGACATAGAATACTCCACATAGAGGGATAAATGCTTAGTTATAGGTAAAATGGAAGAAAAACACAAAGAATTTGACTTCTTAAGCCTGCATTTGGAAAACAGAAATTAATATAAAGCCAGGTTCAAACTATCGATTTCATCACCATCTAAATTAAATTTCATGGATTATCATCTTAGACAGATGTCTTCAGATTCCATTTTCCTCTCAAAACTTAAACAACATGACAGACCAGAAATACACATAGTAGGCTTTACAGTTGATAACATACAGAAAGTGGAGAAACATAATCTGAACAAAGGTACAAGGAGCAGTAAAGCCTACTTTGATGCCTGCTCATAACTGAAGAACTTGACAGCGGAGTTTGGTACAATCCGAGCACAATTAGTTCCATTTCCTTTAAACAACCCCCTCAGACCTTCAGTCCTCCATATGTATTTTAACCCCTGAACTGTCCCATTGTATTTGATGTTATGTGGATTTTGAACCTGTAATTGAATATTTTAAATTAAAAAAATCAATCTACAAACTATTGAACATTCTTAGAAAAAATAGAAGAATTAGAACCAACACGGACAAAACAATTTCCCCACCCAACTACAGAGTGTTTTGCAGCTCAGTATATTTTTTAGCTTTAGCCTCAGAAGATACTAAGATTCTCATAACTCAAAATGTTATTCTGAATTCTGAAGTTGTAGATAACTGTTGATAAGCATGGACTCACTAGCAAAGGGGTGTAACATAATCTTTGATCTCATTATAAAATTCAACTCTGAAATACACATATGAAGTCAGATATGGTATGAACCCATAAAACTGTGATCAACGTATCAGTCTAAAGACAACAAATACAGTTCAGCAAATCACAATTTAAGAAGCTGGACACAAGCTAAATCAGTTCACGACCTTCTAAGTAAAGCATGCATATTGAGTCAAGAATGACAGCCATATCATAAAAAACATTCTCATGATTTCTAAGCCTTTGCTTTGAAGTGAAAGTACAATTCCAAAAGCAAAAGAGACTAAAGTGAAATACAATTGCAATAGAACACCCAAGAAACCAAATATAGCTTCCAAAACTTATGCACCAAGAAGATGCCATCCATTTTGCACACCAACAACTAGGCCTTGATTCAATTTGGACAGGTCACACAAGATAAAATAACAGTCTAATCTAAGCTCACTGCATTTTACAGAGTTCAGTGAATATTTGAAATTTTGACCCATAAAGAGGTAGTACAAAAGTTCTTAGCAATTCCTGACGCTAGCATAGTGGTACTACATAGCATTTAACATTTGTGCATTTCTATATAATAAATAGGAACCTGAAGCAGGATTTTCAAACGTTCCAATGGCGCAACTGCTGTACGTGACCTGCAGCACAAACGACAAAATTTTAGTGGATAGCAAACATAAAAAGGGAAGATATTTTATATAGTAAAATAAAATACAAGAAATTTGCACATACTTCCAGACCAGGTAATTTTCATTTTCTCATTCTCTAAATATTCCTTTAAATAAAATTTTCCTTTTAATGACGTCTTGTAGGACAAAAAAACCAGGAAAAAATCCTATTTGTCGTTACTTCAGAGCGGTGACAAACTATTAGACCGAATCTTCTTCCAACCATAGACAACCAATGCATGAAACTCGCAAGACACGTCATGAACATTCAAATAGCAGAAAGCACACGTGTTTTCGCATTCAAAGAAAAGGATATTAGATATAATAATATGACTTTCCAAGTACATTTTCTGACGCCACGAAGATACTGCAGCACCAATCATAACAAGTGTACAAACAGTTAAGATTCAACCAGAAAAGCAACTCAACTTTTAGAATCCTGGCATGCTTTTTAGGCTCTTTAAAACCATACTAGTACTAATGTACAAGGAATTCCAACAAGACAAAAAACGATAGCAGCTCATTCTATTTAGAAATTAAACATTGTAAAAGTTAAAAATTGAAATGCTATCGTTTTTTTGTAAACAGACAATAGAAATTAAACATTGTAAAAGTTAAAAATTGAAATTCTACTTCAAAACAACAAAACGCTAGAAGCTCATTCTATTTAGCATGCTCAAGGCTCTTTATACATCTGCACACAAAATACTTCACATAGCCACCAACTTGAGTCACTAGATAGTGCCAACAATAATTCCACAAAGACAACTAGCCACATATTCAATCCACAAAGAAATCATCGCTAAAGTAAACCTGAAATGCACTTCCTAAAGAACAAGTCAACGATGTACTGAGCAATGCAAATACACACATATACAATCATGAATACCTAAATAGCGAGAAAATCACACACACACAGAGACACACACGAGTAGCATAGAATCATACAATTAGCACCGATTATTATGCATCAGTAGTAGTAATCGAGCGGCTATAAAATTAAAAAATAGTAAGTAGAGTAGACATGCAACAGAATTTCTGGACGGAAAAAACAATCTACTAGAAAGCGTATGAGAGAGGGAAAGAGGTACTGACACTCCACCGGCGATTCCACCGGCGGCGAGAGACTTGCAGATGCTTAGAATAGCATATCCCGGCGCCTGAACTCCTTCGCGAGCGATTTTCGCTTCCTCCGCCAGGTTAACCATCGTCGTCACCGCCGCATTCTCGCCTCCCTTCCCCACCATGTCCTCCGACGCCATTCAATTGTAAGAGTGTAGTGTGTGCCGCCGTGTCCCCAATATCCGCCGCCAGAGTAAGGGAGACCTACTGAGACAGAATAGAAAGAGCAAGAGAGGTGATTGAGAAGAGCGGTCC
>JAAGWI010062517.1:5664-16650 GCA_012274505.1 Galium porrigens var. tenue
TGGCCCTGGATCCCCGCCTGCGCGGGGATGACGAAAGAAATCAAAGTCTTGATCGAGGTCTTACCCTAGCTCCCCTCCCCCGAAGGGGGACCGGCCCCGATCAGACCTCCAGCACCGGCTCCTTGCCGAATGCGGCGGCGAGCGCCTTGTGGCGCTTCTCCACTGCTTCGCCATAGAGCGCCTCGTCCTCGGGATCGAGGCAGAGGGCGAGCGTCTCCTCGTCCATGTGCAGCTCCGAGCGCTTGATCGGCGCGGCGACGCCGCCCGACAGGCGCTGGCCCAGGCGGATGGCGAGGCCCCAGAGCTTGGCGCGCCACAGCGTGTCGTCGTCCGCCAGCTGCGGCAGCGGCGCCGGCGTGTCGAGCCCTCCGCCCAGCGCAGTGTAGAGCGCCTGTCCCAGCGCCGCGCGGCCCATCGAATCGATCGCCACCCAATTGCCGTGCAACGCCGCATCCAGGCCGCGCTCGGCGCGGAACTCCGGATTGGCGTGCCAGCCCACATCGACGAGCTGGCAGGCGGCATGGCGCAGGCGGGCCAGCTCGTGCGGCTCGCCGGCGAAGAGCGGCGCGATCCACCGGTCCAGCAGGTCGCCATGTTCCGGGAAACGGCCGAGGCGCTCCCCGGACTCGCGGGCGGCGGCGATCAGCGGCTCCTCCTGGCGCTGCTCGGCCGAGAGGCGCTGGAAGAGCAGCCCTTCGCGCAGGCCATAGGCCGAGACGATCGTGCCCCTGCTGCCGAGCTGCCGGAGCACCCCCCCGAGCAGTAGCGCCGCGTCCTCCAGCGACCCGATCCGGGCGCTGGAGATGTTCGGGATCGCTTTCAGGTCGGCACGCGGCATCGCCGCGATCGAACTGGCCAGCTCGCCGATCCGCGCCACCGCCATCGGATATTGGTGTGCGATCGGCAGCGGATAGTGCTTCAGGTGCATATCGAGCCGGGCAAGGCTGCGCCACGAACCGCCGACCAGATAGAAGGGCAGCCCCTTCCCCCGCCCCTTCCATCCGGCATCGCCGAGCAGCTTGGCGACGCGGCGGTCGAGCGCGGTCTTGCCCTCCGCGCGGATCGCGCCGAGCCGGAGCACGCCCAGCGGAAAGGACACGCGGTCGGTCACCGTGCCGGCGACGACGCGCACCAGCTCCAGCGAGCCGCCGCCCAGGTCGCCGACGATGCCGTCCGCCTCCGGAATGCCCGAGAGCACGCCCAGGCCCGAGGCCATCGCCTCTTCCTCGCCCGACAGGGTCTCGACTTCCAGGCCCAGGCCGCGTGCCGCCTCGATCAGCTCGCGACCGTTGGAGGCGTCGCGCACTGCGGCCGTCGCCACGGTGCGCAGCTCGCCAACCTGCATCTCGCGCGCGAGCGTGGCGAAACGGGCCAGCGCGCCGCGTGCGACGGCGAGGCTGGCGGCATCGATCGCCCCCGTCTCGGCCAGGCCGCGGCCGAGGCCCGCCATCACCTTTTCGTTGAACAAGGTCGCCGGCAGCCGCGCCGAGCCCTGATAGACTACCAGGCGCACCGAATTGGAGCCGATGTCGATGATCGCAGTGCGGCCCTCGACCCCTTCCGGCTTGGTGCGCGCCCGGCGGAACGGCAGCGTGTTCATGCCTTGGCCTTGGCCTTTGGCGGATTGCGGCGCCGCTTGAGCTGGAGCTTGGGCACCGGCTTGCGCGATTCGAGCGCCGCGCCGCGCCCGGAAAGCGACGGGTTGGTCATGAAATAGCGGTGCAGGTTGAAGCTGCCGTCCTCGCCCGGCACGATCCGGGTATAGTGCCCGTCGGGCTGGAGCACCCAGCTCTGCTCGTTGTCGAGCAGGTTCGCCACCATCACCTGGTCCAGCACCTGGTCGTGCACCGTCTTGTTGAGGATCGGCAGCATGAACTCGACACGGCGATCGAAGTTGCGCTGCATCCAGTCGGCCGAGGAAATGAACAGCCTGGCGCCGTCATTGGGCAGCGCCTTGCCGTTGCCGAACGCCCAGATGCGGCTATGCTCGAGGAAGCGCCCGACGATCGACTTGACCTTGATGTTCTCGCTCATCCCCGGAACGCCGGGGCGCAGGCAGCAGATGCCGCGGATGATCAGCTCGACCTCGACGCCCGCATTGCTCGCCTCGTAGAGCTTCTCGATCACCGCGGGATCGACCAGCGAGTTCATCTTGGCCCAGATCTGGCCCGGCCGCCCGGCGCGGACATGGGCGATCTCGTCGTCGATCATGGCGACCAGCCGGTTGCGCAGGTCGCGCGGGCTGATCCCGATCAGCTCCAGCCCATGCGGCTCCACATAGCCGGTGACATAGTTGAAGATCTGCGCCGCATCGCGCCCCACCCGGGGATCGGCAGTGAAGAAGCTGATGTCGGTATAGATGCGCGCGGTGACCGGATGATAGTTGCCGGTGCCGAAGTGGCAATAAGTGCGATAGCCATTGCCCTCGCGCCGCACGACCATCGAGACCTTGGCATGGGTCTTCCAGTCGATGAAGCCATAGACGACCTGGACGCCGGCACGCTCCAGGGCAGTCGCCCAATAGAGGTTCTGCTCCTCGTCGAAGCGCGCCTTCAGCTCGACCACCGCGGTGACCGACTTGCCGGCCTCGGCCGCGGCGATCAGCGCGTTGATGACGGCGGGCTGCTTGCCGGCGCGGTAGAGCGTCTGCTTGATCGCCACCACGTCCGGATCCGCCGCCGCCTGGCCCAGGAAGGAGAGCACGACGTCAAAGCTCTCATAGGGGTGGTGGACGACGATATCCTTGGCCTTGATCGCCGCGAAACAGTCGCCGCCATATTCGCGGATGCGCTCGGGGAAGCGCGCCGAATAGGGCGTGAACTTCAGGTCGGGCCGGTCCTCGTCGACCAGCATGGCGAGATCGCCGATGCCGAGAAAGCCGCCGGTCTCGGTGAGCAGCGCCTCGCTGCCGCCCAGCTCTTCCTTGAGCACCGCTTCCAGCTCGGTGGAGATGCTCTCCTCCATCTCCAGGCGGATCACTCGGCCGCGCCGCCGGCGCTTGATCGCCGAGCGGAAGGTCATGACCAGGTCCTCGGCCTCTTCCTCGATTTCGATGTCGCTGTCGCGCAGCACCCGGAAGGCCGCGGCGCCGAGTGCCGTGTAGCCGGGGAACAGCAGGTGCGAGAAATGCTTGAGCACCGCCTCGACCGCGACATAGCGGGCGGGATTGCCGGGCAGCCGGACGAAACGCTTGATCGCGGTGGGCAGCAGGACGAGCTCGCGCACCGGCTCGCGGTCCGACTTGCGGACCAGGTCGAAGATCACGCTCGATCCCTGGTTGGGGATGAACGGGAACGGATGCGCGGGATCGAGCGCCTGGGGTGTGAGGATCGGGAAAATCTGGTCGCGGAAATGCGTCTCCAGCCAGGCCTCGGTCTCGCCCTCGATCGCATCGGCGTCGAGGACGTGGATGCCGGTCTCGGCCAGGTCGGCGCGGATCGCGGTCCACACCGCCTGCTGGTTGTCGGCCAGCGTCTCGGCCTCGGCCGAGATGGCGGCAAGCTGCTGGCCGGGCGTGAGCCCGTCGGCCGAGCGCGCCTCCACCTTCTGGAGCTGCTGGCCCATCAGGCCCGCCACGCGGACCATGAAGAACTCGTCGAAGTTCGAGCCGGAGATCGACAGGAAGCGCAGCCGCTCGAGCAGGGGATGCGCCGGGTTGGTCGCTTCCTCCATCACGCGGCGGTTGAACGCGAGCCAGCTGAGCTCGCGGTTGAAGTAACGTGTGGAATTCTCCGGCAATTCGGTCATCTGGGTCCCTTCGACGGCCTGCCTGTTCGCTGTCTTGGCCATCGCCGTTAGTCACCGTCCGTTTCGGTTATGAGACCAGCCCCGGCCAATGTGGCGCGAACCGCCGGGATCGACAAGCGCCGCCCCGCCTCCAGCTCAAGCGCATCGGCAACGCGCAGGATCGCGATATGGCTGCGCTCGATCCGCCGGGCGATCCAGGCGATCACGTCCGGCCTGGCGTGGAGCAGGTGGCGCTCGAAGGCGCGCTCCAGCAGCTGGGGGATCAGCGCATCGTCGGGCGGGCCGATCTCCAGCAGCGGCGAGGCGGCGAGGCGCGACTTGAGATCGGGCAGTTTGACGCTCCAGGCCGGCGGCGCGGCCTGGGCGACGATCAGCAGCGGGCGATGCTCGGCCTGGGCCTGGTTCCAGGCATGGAAGACTTCGGTCTCCTTGCCGAGATCGGCATCGTCGAAGATGCGCGCGCCGGTCTTGGACGCGAAGATGCGCGCCAACAGGCTGCGGCCGGACTTGCGCGGGCCGACGAGCAGCGCCGACATCACGGGCCAGGTGCCCCAATGTTCGAGCTGGTGGACGGCGCGGGCGTTGGAGTCGCTGACCAGGAATTCCGTCTCGCGCGCTTCGGGCAGTCCCAGCGGCAGGCGAAGCTGCGTCATCCGCCGTTCGGCGCTTCCGTCGCCTGGGGCGTGGGTGCCGGCTGGGCTCCGCCACCGCCGCCGGCGCGCCGGATGCGGAGCACGCCCGGCCCTTCCTGCACGCTCCAGCCCCGCGCCTCGAGCTGCGCGTGCAGCGATGCGATCTGGCCGTCATAGGAGACGCGCATCACCGAGATGCCGCCCAGCGCCAGGCTCGACGTGACTGCAGAGCGCACGCCCGGGATGCCGCGCAGCGCCGCCTCGCCGGCATTGACCGAGCCGACATTGGGCGTGTCGAACTGGACGCTGATCGCAGTGCCGGCGGCGACGCTGGGCTCGGGCGTGGGCGTGGCTGCCTCGGTCGCCTCGTCGGTCGGCTTCTCCTCGGCCTTGGCACCCGGCGGGCGCGTGGCCAGGAGCCGGTCGGTATTGAGCTGGCCGAGCGCGAGCGCCTGCTGATAGGCCTTGTCGAGCCGCTGGACGCCCGCGTCCATCAGCGTGTCGAGCGAATCGCCATTGTCGACGCGCAGCGCGAAATCGGCGATCTTCTGGCGATCGGGGCCATGGGTGGCCGAGAAGATGCCGATGATCGGGCCGCCCGGATATTCGCGGCGCAGCTGCACCTCGGCGATCAGCACGTCCGCCGCGCCATATTGGTCGAGCACCGAGCGCCACCAGTTGCGGCCGCGGCGCAGCACCTGGCCGGCGTTGAGAAGCATGGAATCGGGCCCGTTGCCCTGCACCCGCACATAATCGACCGTGCTGCCGCCGCTCTTGAAGCGATTCCAGGCGCGGGCCCAGGCAGTCTCGCGCTCGAACACCAGGCCCGAGCCGCCCGAATATTCCAGCGGCACGATCAGCATCGGCGGCGACTGGTTCACCGCCACCGAAACGCCCAATATGCCGCCCGCCTTGTTGCGATCGAACAGCACGCTGAGGCGCGCGATATAGCGCGTCGGGCCGATTTGCTCCTTTTCCACGACGATGCCGGTGACGAGCGAATCGAGCGCCGAATCGGGCATGGTGGAAGCTTTGCCGGCCAGCTTGCGCGACAGCATCTCCCAGCCCTTGCGCTGGGCGAGCCGCCAGCCGCCATAGCGCGCGGCATCGGCGTCCTTGCCCTTCACGTCGACCTCGACGCCAGAGACCTCGAAGCTGCCCGAGGCATCGATCGGCACGGCACTGCCGCCCACGGCCTTCTCCCCTTCGGCAAGCACGGCACCCAGCCCCGCGAGCGCGAGCACGGAGGCGATGCCGATGGTGAGGGATTTGCGGGCCAGGGTCATGTGTGGGCCCTTTTGGCGAAGGGCGCGGGGAAATCCAAGCGCAGATGTAACATGCAGTGTTACTGCCCCTTCGCGAAGACGACGGATATTGAGATGACGGAATGGGAAGATGGCGCTAAGCGCCCCGCATGAGCGACCAGAAGAACTATACCTATGCCCAGGCGGGCGTCTCGATCGCGGCCGGCAACGCGCTGGTCCGCGCGATCGGCCCGCTCGCCAAGTCCACGCGGCGGCCCGGTGCCGATGCCGATCTGGGCGGGTTCGGCGGCGTGTTCGACCTGAAGGCTGCCGGGTTCAACGACCCGCTGCTCGTCGCGGCCAATGACGGCGTCGGCACCAAGCTCAAGCTCGCGATCGATTTCAACGCGCATGACGGCGTCGGCGTCGACCTGGTCGCGATGTGCGCCAACGACCTGATCGTCCAGGGCGCCGAGCCGCTCTTCTTCCTCGACTATTATGCCAGCGGCAAGCTGGTGCCGGAGACGGCCGAGCGCGTGATCGCGAGCATCGCCGAGGGCTGCCGCCAGGCCGGCTGTGCGCTGATCGGCGGCGAGACCGCCGAGATGCCAGGCATGTACGCCGAGGGCGATTACGACCTGGCCGGCTTCTGCGTCGGCGCGGTCGAGCGCGACCGGCTGCTCCATGCCAGCGCGATCCTGCCGGGCGACGCGCTGCTCGGCCTGGGCTCCACGGGCGTGCATTCCAACGGCTTCTCGCTGGTCCGCCGCCTTGCCGCCGACAAGGGCTGGAAGATGGACCGCCCCGCTTTGTTCGATCAGGACGTGATCCTGCTCGATGCGCTGATGGCGCCGACGCGCATCTATGTGCAAAGCCTGCTTCCGCAACTTCGCAAGGGCAATATCCGCGGCCTGGCGCATATCACCGGCGGCGGGTTGCTCGAGAATGTCCCGCGCGTGCTGCCCGAGGGCTGCCATGCCCGGATCGACGCAGGCGCCTGGCCGCTTCCCCGGTTGATGGCGTTCCTCCAGGGCCAGGGGAATATCGAGCCCGAGGAGATGGCGCGTACCTTCAATTGCGGCGTCGGCATGGTCGCGGTGGTGGCGCCCGAGCTGGCGGACACGGTGAAGGAAGAACTCTACGCGGCGGGCGAAGCGGTGTTCGTGATCGGCACCGTCGAAGCGGGCGAGCGCGGCTGCACCGTGTTCGGCGCCCCCGAAGTCTGGAGCGCGCGTTCGGACTGGTCCGCCACGCATAATGCGTAGGAAGCTCGGTATCCTGATTTCCGGGCGCGGTTCGAACATGGCCGCACTGGTCGAGGCGGCGCGGGCGCCCGACTGCCCCTATGAAGTCGCGCTCGTCGCCAGCGACAAGCCGGAGGCCGAGGGGCTCGCCTGGGCCGCCGAACAGGGCATCGCCACCTTCGCGCAGAGCCCCAGGGGCATGGCCAAGGCCGAATATGAAGCGCGGATCGACGCGGCCCTGCGCCAGGCGGGCGTCGAGGCGATCGCGCTGGCCGGCTATATGCGCCTGCTCTCGGACGATTTCGTCGCCCGCTGGCGTGGCCGGATCGTCAACGTCCACCCGTCGCTGCTGCCCAAGTACAAGGGGCTCGACACCCATGCCCGCGCGATCGAAGCGGGTGACAGCCATGGCGGCGCGTCGGTCCATATGGTCACCGAGGAGCTGGACGGCGGCGAAGTGCTCGGCCAGGCCGAAGTGGCGATCCTGCCCGGCGACACGCCGGAAAGCCTTGCCGAACGGGTATTGAAGGAGGAACATCGGCTCTATCCACGGATAGTCGCTGAGTTCCTATGCCCCGAGAATCTGCAAGGCTGAGCCCCGATCCCGACACCGCCCTGGCCCAGGTCCGCGCGATCGCGCTGGAGCTTCCCGAGGCCGAGGAGCGCACGAGCCACGGCCAGCCGACCTTCTTCGTCGCCGGCAAGCAGTTCGCCCAGTTCCGCCACGATCATCATGGCGACGGCCGCACCATCGTCGCCGTGAAGACCGGGGACGAGGAAGAGGGGCCGAACCTGATCGCGATCGCGCCTGAGATCTATTCCAGGGTCGCCTATTTCGGACTGGGCTGGGTGGGCATCGCGGTCGGGCAGCCGGATACCGACATGGACTTTGTCGGCGACCGGATCGCGCGCAGCTGGGAACTGGCCGCCCCGCGCCGCCTGCTCGAAGCCGGCGGCCGCTGAGATCCGGCGTTCTTCCTTCGGGAATCTTGGATATTTTCCCGTTCATCCGAGTTTGTCACCAATTCCCTGTCTCGCTTTGGCGGGGATGGCGAACGGAGAAAGCATGGGACAGAAGATCTCGCCCGCCGAACCCGCGGAGGATCCGGGCATCGCGACCGCCGAGCAGGGCGTGGTGCTGCTCGACGGCCCCGACGGCGTCGCCATCCCGATGACGCCGCGCGCCGCGGAGGAGACCGGCCGCCGGCTCGTCGCGGCCGCGCTCGAAGCCGCAAGCCAGGGCAGCGCCGGGGCGCATCCGAGCTGAGCCCCTTGCGCATGTTCCTCAAGCCCCGCGATAAGGGGCGCCGATGATCAAGGTCGCCAGCTACAACATGCGCAAGTCGATCGGCACCGATCGCCGGCGGCGCCCGGAGCGCACCTTGCAGGTGCTCTGCGAGATCGACGCCGACATCGTCGCGCTCCAGGAAGCCGATCGCCGCTTCGGCGAACGCTCCGCCGTGCTCACCCAGCATCTGCTTGCCGAGCATAGCGACTACAAACCCGTCCCCTTCGGCACCAAGGTGCGCTCGATGGGCTGGCACGGCAACGCGCTGCTCGTGCGCAAGGATGCGCAGATCCTCGATTGCGAGGCGATCCACCTGCCCGCGCTCGAACCGCGCGGCGCAGTGATGGCCGATGTGCGCGTCGCCGGCGGACCGGTGGTGCGCGTGGTCGGCATGCATCTCGACCTGTCCGGCCTGTGGCGGCGGCGCCAGGCGCACGCGATCATCACCCATCTCCAGGCAAGTACGCGCCAGTATCCGACGATCCTGATGGGCGACCTCAACGAATGGAGCGCCCAGTCCGGATGCCTGCGCGACTTTGCCGGCCATTTCGCCTTCGCCGCCACCGGCAAGACCTTCCACGCGCGCCGCCCGGTGGCCCGGCTCGACCGGATCATGGCCAGCCCGGAGCTGACCATCACCGATGCCGGCGTGCATGACAGCCTCCAGGCGCGTACAGCCTCCGATCACCTGCCCATCTGGGCGACGCTGCAAAAGGCCTGATGACCGAAACCCGCGACAAGGAACTGCGCCTCGCGCTCGTCTGCTACGGCGGCATCAGCCTGGCCGTGTACATGCACGGCATCACCAAGGAGGTCTGGCGCCTGGCCCGCGCGAGTTGTGCCGAGCGCGACGGGGCCGACGGGCGGCCCGACGTCTATCGCGAACTGATCGAGGAGATCCGCGACACGTCGGGTGTCAACCTGCGCGTGCTGGTGGACATCCTCGCCGGTGCCAGCGCGGGCGGAATCAACACGGTGTTCCTCGCCCAGGCCATCGCCACGGGCCAGTCGCTCGATCCGCTGACCGACCTGTGGATGGACAATGCCGATGTCGAGGCGCTGCTCGAGCCGCGCCAGCGCCCCTCGCATCGCTTCGCCAAGATCTGGGCGGTGCCGATCGCCTGGCTGGTCGCCAACCGCTCGAAGACAGTGGACGAGACGGTGGCGGCCGAAGCGCGCGACGAAGTGCGCCTGAAGCTCGAGCATTTCGTCCGCTCGCGCTGGTTCGAGCCGCCGTTCGGCGGCAAGCGGCTGGCCAATACCATCCTCGACGCCTTCGCCGCCATGGCCAGGGGGCCAAAGGACAAGCGCCTGCTGCCGGATGGCCAGCCGCTCGACCTGTTCGTCACCGTCACCGACTTCCGCGGCCATCCCGAGGCCCTGCGGCTCAATTCGCCCGCCTCGGTGATCGAGAACGAGCACCGGCTCCTCTTCTCCTTCACCGATCATGGCCTGCCGGACGAGCGCTTCGCCGATGCCGCGAGCCTCACTTTCGCGGCGCGGGCGACGTCCAGCTTCCCGGGCGCCTTCCCGCCGATGACGGTGGGCGAGATGGACGAGCTGCTCGCCGAGCGCAGACAGGCCTGGCCGCAGCGCGATGCGTTCCTGGAGCGCGTCCTGCCGCGCCAATGGGCCGACAGCCATGCCGAGAAAGCGATACTGATCGACGGCTCGGTCCTCGCCAACGCTCCCTTCCGCCCCGCCATGGAAGCGCTGAAGGAGCGCCCCGCCCGCCGCCAGGTCGACCGGCGCTTCGTCTTCGTCGATCCCTTCCCCAATTTCCGCTTCGACTTCTACGGCGCCGAGGGGGACAAGAAGCCCGGCTTCTTCGCGACGATCATCGGCGCACTCTCCGAACTGCCGCGCGAGCAGCCGATCCGCGACAATCTGGACGAGATCGCCCGCCGCTCGCACCGGATCGAGCGGATGCTCGCGATCGTCACCGAGATCCGTGCCGAAGTGGAGACCCAGGTCGAGGCGCTGTTCGGCTATACGCTGTGGCTCGACTATCCGAACCAGAAGCGGCTGGCCGCGTGGCGCCGCCGCGCACAGGTGGCCGCGGCGGCCAAGGCCGGATACGGCCACACCGCCTATGGCCTGCTCAAGGTGGAAGGCGCGATCGATCGCACGGCGAGGCTGCTCTACACGGTGGGCGAGCATCACGGACCCGAGCGGCTGCACGAGATCCGCGAGGCGCTCGCCGCCGCAGTCCAGTCGCGCGGCGCGGACCGGTTCGGCGCCACGCTTTCCAACGGCGCCTCGCCCGAGACGCTGGAGTTCCTGCGCGCCCACGACCTCGGCTTCCGGATCCGGCGCCTGCGCCTGCTCGCTCGCCGGCTCGCCGAAGTGGACTTGCCGACCAGCCACGGCGTGCTGCGGCCGATGCGCGAGGCGATCTATGATTCGCTCGCGGCCTATCTCGAACTCAAGCGCGCCGACACCTATGCCGATCTGCGCGACGAGATCCGGATGATGACCGACGATGCCGGGCCGATCCTCGACCGGCTCGCCGACCGGATGCAGCTGAAGAAGCTCGACGGCGAGACCGATGCGCGGCTGGCCGCGGGGCTGAGCACGCTCGCCAAGGATCTTCGCCGGCCGCTTCTCCTCGCACATCTGGGCTTTCCCTTCTACGACATCGCCACCCTGCCGCTGCTCCAGGGCGAGGGCGTGGACGAGTTCGACCCGATCCGCGTCGATCGCATCGCGCCCGACGACGCCACCGCGATCCGCACCGGCGGCGCGGAGGCGACGCTGAAGGGGATCCAGTTCAACAGCTTCGGCGCCTTTTTCAGCCGGGCCTATCGCGAGAACGACTATCTCTGGGGCCG
>JAAGWI010062534.1:0-10377 GCA_012274505.1 Galium porrigens var. tenue
TTTATTGATTAGAACTTTACCTTAATTATAATTCCTAATGTTGGTAAGAAATCTTACCAAATAAGGAATAATTCTAGACTCGGTCGGTTGCTAAATATGTTTTCTTCACGTAGACAATTTACCATAAAACGATCTGCAATCTTGTCCATCTTGGTTTCTAAATTCTGGATTTTGAGTGTTTAAACACTGGATGCTTTGCCTCCTGTCTGACTTCGTCTGCTAGCGTTTAAACATCGGAGTAACTTTCCACAAAACTTGCTAATTACAAATATGGACTTTACAGAACTGAATTGAATTAAATGGAGTTGAATTGTAACAGAATTTGAGTGAATTTAATGAAGTTGAACTGAATTAGCTAAATGTAACTAAAAAATGTAAATAGAATAGAACTAAAATTATAAAAAATTGGGATAAGGCTGAATTGAATTGAATTTTTATCAATTGAGTGAACTTTTTTTGTTAGTTTGGGTATTAGTCAGCGCTACAACAAACAATTGAGTGAATATAATGAAGTTAAACTGTAATGAACAAAATAAAAGTGAACCGAAATAAAATTAGAAAAATAAAGATATTAGTGAGTAGCTCAATAAATTTATTGTGTAAATTTGAATTAATAATTTATTGCCTAATCTTAAAATTTTGCGTAAAAGTTAAATGGGCATTGATGTTTTTTATGTTGTAATCTTAATAGAAATGACGTGGTTAAATCATATCCATTGAATCTAGTTCCATATCCGAATGTTTACATCCAAAACCCCTTACCTTTATCACTTCTGAAAATAGACCCTAATATTTGTTAAAACTTTCATTTCTCACCCAAGCTATAAATAAATCCTAGTTCACCACTTCAGTTCACTGGCCTTTCCCCAACCCTTTCAATGGACAACACCGCCACCAACAGCAACCCACAGCAGGCTCCGGCTGCGGCGCCGCCGCCGTACCCAGGGCAGGCGCCGTACCACCACCTGCTGCAGCAACAGCAGCAGCAGCTGCAACTGTTTTGGAACTACCAGCGGCAAGAGATCGAGCAGGTGAACGACTTCAAGAATCACCAGCTCCCCTTAGCCCGCATCAAGAAGATAATGAAAGCCGATGAGGACGTACGAATGATCTCCGCGGAGGCGCCAATTCTGTTCGCCAAGGCGTGCGAGCTCTTCATCCTGGAGCTCACCATCCGCTCCTGGCTCCACGCCGAGGAGAACAAGCGCAGAACCCTCCAGAAGAACGACATCGCCGCTGCCATCACCCGCACCGACATTTTCGATTTCCTCGTCGACATCGTCCCCAGGGAGGAGAACAGGGAGGAGCCCCCACCGCCGCCGTCCGGAATTCCGGTGGGCGTGGGGCCTGCCGCTGCTAGTGGGGTCCCATACTACTATCCACCTGGGGTGATGATGGGACGCCCGGCTGTGGATCCTACCTTGTTTGTGCCGCCTCCCTCTCAGGCGTGGCAGTCTGTGTGGCAGAACCCCACTGCAGACGATGGCGGTTATGGAGGCTCCAGTGCTACCAGTGGTGGCCAGGGGTAATGCATTTTTATTGTTTTTCGGTTACATGTTTGCATTGTGATCTTTCTTGTGGTGATACATAGGAAGGGGGTTTTATGGATAAGATCTAATTTAGTATATGGAAAATGTTTATGTGTTTGTTCTTGTGAGAGAATGGCAAAATGCAGTGCTGGAAAGGGGCATGCTTATGAATAGTTTAACACTAGTGTAGATGGCGAGGCAAGGAAGCTTGAGAATAAAGTTTTAATTGTTTGTTGTGGACATAATTGTTTTCAATCGGCTGGTAGGATGGTTTATCTCGTTGCTCCACGTAATGATAAATGGTGGAGGTTATAGGTCGGTATTGGTTGTTTGGTTTCTATTGACTCCTTCAGAGGTGACACGATTTATCTCGTTGCTCCATGTAATGCTAAATGGTGGAGATAAAGGGTCTGTATTGGGTATTTGGTTTCTATTCTAGTTTTGTCGGCTGGCGATCAGTTCAAGGACCTTTTACGTTTCCAAATTGGCTAAATTGAGATGTCCACCTATTGCGCATCATTATGTTACCTTTTCCTACTTTTCCTAGGCCCAAAATTTTTGTGATCCCCTTCATATTTGTGTCGCTTGTACGATTCACAACCCCTGTGATGTACTTGGATGGTTAGACATTTGCTTATTATATCCATGATCTACATTTACATTCTGTAATACTCTTAGCTTTTGAAGGACCTTTCGAGACTACCTCTGTTGTCATTTACAATATTTTTCTTTTGTGGGACTTGTTAAATCAATGAATCACTAAAAGAAAAGATAGGGTTTCTGATAGAGGAATATTGGGGAAAGGAATTTCTTTTAATTTTTGTGGTTTCCACGTTCACGTTTCCTTGCATTTCAAACCACAGTTGCAGTATGAGAAGTTTTTTGTTTTAGGTGATATACCCCATGATCTAATGTGTAGCACACAGAGAGAGAGCTGCTGAGATTCATTTTTCACAACATTGTGAGTGGCATTCTCAGCTTTATACTGAAACTGATGCTTGACACTTATATTGGGGTCTTTATCTGTCAATCCTTTGGTGGCTCTTTAATGTACTCATGGCTAAATCTACTATAGTGAGTCTTCCTTGTATAGTTGTATTCATGTCTCTGGATATGGAGGTTGTATAAGGCTTAAAGTTTATTGATGTTGATGTTTTCTTTAAGATTCTTTGTGCTGTACTCTAGAGATGTAGTACTATAGATTTGGAGGTGGGTTGATGAACTAGCGTGGTTGGCATCTCCATTTTCAAATTGTATCTGGCATTTAGAAACTGCTAGTGGCTATGAACCCTGAAAATGTATCTGCAGTGGTTTCTGTGATCCTCTTTTTCATTGTTACTTTTTGAAGTAGAATGCTAGCCTATTCAAGATCAATATCTGAAGTGTAAATAGTAGTTTTTAAGTCAGCTCTGTTTGCTTGCTTTAGCAACTCTATTATTGTATAATTGTGAGAATAAGAGGACTTAGTAAAGCAGCAAATGGTTAAATGCTTGATTTTCTTGCTAGTGTTCTCTTAGTATACTATAACTACGTATTGGCTTGATTTTGGGTGGGTCTATTAAAATGCCATACGTTGCATTAGTGGCATATGTATGTAAGAGGGGACACAAAACAGAGTGTTTTCAGTCACAAGTTCCGTCATATTTGTTGGTCACTGTTAGCCAGAGCAATCCCAGATTACATTACTCTGTGACCATAATATTGCATTGTATTTTCCAAAATGCCACTTCCAAACTGTCGGGCTTAAGAACAGTTTTTAATCTCATGTGCAGCTGTATCTTTTTTTTTGAGAACCCTGTATAGTTGTTACTTTGTGGAAGACCATGTATTTTATGGTCCTTACAGTAACAAAATCTGAAAATTTTCAGGTGAATAGTAGATTTGCGGAGTAGCTGCTGGAGATTAAGGCATAGGGGACATCCTTGATCAAAACAGATTGAGGTTATCTATCATTTGTTTGCTGAAATCAATGGCAGTTGTTATTGGTCGACTCTTTTAAGTTTTGCCATCGTGATTGAACTGTTGAAGGCCTTCGCTGACCGAGTTGAAAAGATGTACAGTGAATTATGTTCAATCATCAATGTCCAGTATTCCAGTTGGAATAACTTTAATTATTCATCTGTGCCTCATCTAATTTTCCCAAATTCTATGATACAACCCACAAATGCACACATACATACATCTTTTACAAAAATTTACAGATTTTTCAAGTGTGGCATACAACTAACTTTTCTTCAATTGAGCCAATAAAACAAGAATGTACAGGTACTTGCATCTTTTCACTATCTTCCAGACATTAGGTTTACAAGACCTTGGTTTCCATAGAATGATCCTACATCCCAGTCCTCTGTAGTGGACGAGAGTGTCATCAGTGCAACAACGATGGATCTCATTGTTGGCCTTAGTTGAGGGTTTTCGTGTGTGCAGGCCCTTGCGAGCTGAGCCAACTGCAAAAAGGAAGAAAAAACCAGTTCAACAATTTTGGGAGAGGAAGAAAACTATTTAGAGTGGTCGGGCTTTGATTGATTTTTAAACGTAAGATAATTATTTGGAGTAAAACTCATATTCAGAGAGTGACGCAGAGGATCCATATCAGAAAATAGGTTACCTTGCGGACTGATTCTAGGGAATAACCGTCTCCAAGTCTTGGATCAACCAGGTTCCGGAGACCTTCCTCTGGATCAGGCTGACTAAGAACTTCTTCAAACTGTAATCAGAGGGCAATCAACCAAATTATTAAAATTCTATAAAAAACAGGGTCATAATATTGATATAAATTACAGAGTTTTTTTTTGAAATTACATAAACCACAGAGATTGATAGAACAGTTCAAATTCAGACTACTTTATATTTATGTCTTATAGCCCAAAACTTTTTTTTTTCTGATTGGTACCTCAGAACATAATTCAGTCTGACTGATAAAACTGCATTTTAAACTTACCAAACCCACAAGGCCTTTAGATTCTGCAACAGAACTGCCCTTCACTATAGCCTCCTTGGCTGAGATCAATTCATAGATTACCACACCAAATGCATAGACATCAACTTTAGGAGAAACATCACCGTATTGTGCATACCTATAAGCATCATCAGGTTACTACACAACATGTATGTATAGACTATTATACCAAAAACTTTAAACACATGAAGGGCATACTGCAGGAGCCTTTCATGATAGACATTATCAGCCTAAAATCAGACAACCTAGAAAGTGGAAGGGTACCAAGAGTAACTAGATCAATGTCACATCTACTTGCTTACATTAATAGCCAGTTTATTCAACATATCTTAATAAGCTTGTCCACACTTTCAGTAGAATTTAGCGACAAGGAAAAATGAAGCATATGGTTTTCTATCAGTGCTGCCACTGCAACAAGGCAAGACAGGATTTGCATTACGAATTTTATTTTGAAATATTTTTTTACGAAAAACTTTTTATGAATTCATTGACTGAGGATATACTGATCGAATAGAAAAAGAAAAGAACTCTGACGGTGCTGCTGTAACAGTTATGTAAATTCTCAGCAGGCACTATGACTGGTATGTCTTTGTCCATACAGAAGCTACAGAACAACACTGTGAAGTAAACAAATAAAAAATTAACTGCTGCAAAGTGCAAACTTACTCTGGTGGCATGTAGCCAAATGTACCCACAAGACGTGTGGGCAAAGATGAACTTCCAACCTCTGTCAATTTTGTTAAACCAAAATCTGCAACCTATAAATGAGAATTTGTCACATAACTTGAAGGATCTTGAACATGGTCCAATTCAAATCAGACCCTAGTAGTAGCACTACCTTTGCATGGAAATTTTTGTCAATCAAAATGTTGGCTGATTTAATATCACGATGTATATAGACGGGAACAGTATGTTCATGTATGTACTCAAGACCTCTAGCTGAGTCCAGCGCAATTTGCACCCTAGTTGTCCATGAGAGAGGGTTCACTGAAAGCAGACACAGATACCAGATGTTTATTATGCTAACAGGCTTAAGAATTTTCAATATGACCAACCATAAACATTAAAGACAGATGACCTGTACAAAAACTTCTCTGTAAAGCTTGATTCAATTTTAGGGTTTGGTCAAAATATCCTTCTAAAAATAGATAATTACTCTTAGTGAATTAAGACTATTTCTGTAAGCTGGTTTGGTTTTTGAAATGTTTTTTTCAACCAGAAGACTATCATACTGCAAGACTTTACTACAGAAAAGCGCAGGAACAACGGACACGTTTCACTTGTCATAAATAGCCATATCTATCCAGATACAACAATTTTTCATAAAAGGTGTAAGAAACAAAGAGTAATATAAATATCAAATACTATTAAATTTCAATCTTCAATGACAGAAACTATTTTCTTTTGGCTAGCAGGTGTTCTATAGTGAAGGTAAGATCATGTATCAGCCAATCGAAATGATGCTGCTAACAGAAACTCTTATTAAGAACAAATCAGTAATAGAGATCACAGTAACAGTTAAGCCATAATCGTATGAAAATAAAACATCCCTTTCTGCCTACCCTCCCATTTAAACATCATTCAAGGCAAGTGCTAGAGACAGTATTTAAATTTCCATGAAGGATTGCTTATATTAGAATGTACTGGTGCTTCTAGTAATGACCCAGCCAGTTTGCTAATCCTTAAAAAATAAAGTTTACCTGAACCACGGAGATGCTCGGATAAATTGCCATTTTCAATGAATTCATATACAAGGAAAAGTGAACCCTCCACACAGTATCCTATCAACCGCACCTGTTCACCACATAACGGAATACGATTAACAAATGGAAAAACACCAAATAATGAACCAGTATCATACAATGAGCAGAGATTTAAGAAAGTGTTGAATCCGACAATGATCTTGCAATAATTTACTGATAGCTACATGTGGTCTAATGGCAAAAAAAATTCAATTAGGACCTTATAAAACAGTTCTTGTGAGTTTCAAAAGAAATTTGGGGAACAAACTATTGAGACCATGAGTGAATCTAGTGAGCCTGATAGAATCAGACGCATTGCCTAGAACAATTTTCGGCTAGAAAAATGCTCATTCAAAGTATAGCTGCAAGCTTAAACAGGTTTCTTTCCAATTGTACTTAGCAATAACATCCCTGCAGTTATTTAATTCTCAGTGAATTCCATATGCTTAGATTGGACTAACAGTTTGGAGTCAAGTGATCAATTCTGAGATGGGCAAAAATAGTTGTGTAATTCTGGATTCTGGCTTTCATTGCTCCTCATTTACTGAACAGACATACCAATGACTACATCTTACAAGTTACAATGAAACAACCATGTAACCATGACAAAACTGGGTACTTCCTCAGTCCCAGTGTTTTCTTCCTACTTTCTATATTACCTCTTTTGGCAAATGTCAATCTTTTCCCGTCCACTAATTCAAATTACATTCTTTTCATTATTTCTCTTTATTCTCTCCATTATTTCTACACACATTTAATTCCTCCTTATTCCCCGAGAAAATTATTGTTGGGAAAATAGGGGGACGTAGGAAGTAATAATTTGCTTTACTATTTTTCACAACTCATTCCTGGCTTCAAGCCTCTATTTCAATCGACTATGCTTCACTATTGCAACTCAAATATATTATTCAATAAACTTTCTAGAAACATGGTGAGTTACTGTTTGCAAATTCAAGACATTTAAATTATAACTATTCTTAACATTAAACACTCTAAGTAGCAATAATTCTATTCTCTATAATAGCCTGTTATCCTAAAAGGAAAAATCATAAATAACTCTCTAAACTTTAATTAGTACTACATGAACTAATTTCCGCAGCAGTATTACCGGGAAACAAAGCATAGTGAAGTTAGATACTCTGATACCAAGATATGATGTCTCAAAATTGCTTAAAGAAGATCATATTCAATCTAGTATTTGACCATTTTGAAACAAAAATACAATAATGTTAAAAGCAATAATAAGTGTTGCTGGGCAAAATGAACAAAATAAATTTGAATGGAAGATTTTATTACCAGGTTCAGATGATGGACATGTGTTAAAACTTTCAGTTCAGCAAGGAACTCCCGTGTCGCCTGCATGTCCATTTTCTTGATTGCAGCTTTCTGCACCCAAGAAATGGTGTTAAAACTAAAATGGAGAGATACTTCAAGTTTATTTATAGCAATAAGAAATTTAAAGTGAAAGTGTAAAATTTATCTTCCTCAAGCATGCAACTAATAATGGACATCATATGATATCAACTTAACCACAAAGTTAACCCACAACTTATAGTCAAAGGTGATTTAGCAGAGAAAAGGGATGTAACACAGACAAGTGCTATTGAGAGAGAGAGAGAGAGAGAGAGAGAGGCATCTTAATCTTCTCTGAACATAATTTAAAAATATGAAATTGCAAAGACAAACCTCGCCTCTAAGCTCAGCATAGTAAACAGCACCAAAACCGCCTTGACCAATCTTATTAGCTACACTGAAGTCATCTGTAGCTGTTGCGAGCTCTTCATAGGAGAACTCCACGGATTTATCAACAGTTATACCAGTAAGGCCTTGAGCACCTTCAGAAGCAGAATCCGTTGACTTAAGTGTATTGCCTCCATCAGCTAAATCAACAAAGAGCAGTCAGGTTAATGAACTAAAAAACAATCAGCACAAAGGAAGTCCCACAAAATATCAACAAAACATGCATTTAGTGCAACAAGTAAAAAATAATGCCCCAGTTGTAACTTGTACATGCCAATTCCATTGTCTCACTCACAATGCAAGAAAATCTAAAGGTTAAAGGGGAAATAGATCTGCTGTATGTTTTGTGTGTGTGTGTGTGAGAGAGAGAGAGAGAGAGACCACTGGCTACTCGATGGAATCGATCATCAGATGGCCTTGAGAGCAACGCTACTCTACGAGCCTTCCGCCTCCTATTAATTACAAAACATAAGTAGCCTGTAAGAAGTAACACTGCTACTATCGCCACAACTATTCCAGCAATAGCTCCACCAGACAATCCTGCTTATAAGAAGCTAACTGTAAGCTTAATAACAATGTAAGTTCTACTGTGTTCAACTTCAAAAGTTTCCGTCAGCTGGAGATGAAGGAATTCACACCTGTGCTGCAAAAAATAATATCAAGGGTAATGTTAAAATCAAACTTTGGAGGAAATGCGAGAGAATCTAAGAACAACAGAGATATCTCAGCAAGCTACCTGGATGAGAACGGCCGAAAGCTTCCAGTTAGATCTGCATAACATTGAAATATTTTAGCATGCTAAAGATAATTAAGCCAGCCTAACTTTGAGTGGACAACTCAAGGATGTAGACGTTTTATGCAAATGGATTGTTTTTTAACTGATTTACAAAATAATATAGGGAAATACATTAAACAGGTAGATACTAGCACTCCTTTAATTTATCATAAAAAAACAGCAAAGTGAGACTGCTAAAGAAAATAAAAATATCTCCTGGTTGAATGGATTATGGTTCAACTCTATCATCCTGGCTCACAAGATAGTCAGGACCTTGGAAAATTGTATCACTCTTAATAATAAAATTTGAGACGTCAGGAGTCACATTTTAAACTAAAATGAAACTTCCTGATTCTCTACGACTAATCATGAGCTTTTTTCATTGGAAAATTTGAAAATTGTAGATAAAAGGTGGTTTGATACCCCAGAGAGTAGATAAATAAAAAAGGAATGAAACTTTTCGGAACTTCAAAAAATTATTCAGAGGAGATAAATAAAAAATTATGAAACTTGTTTGAAACTTCAACATAATAGTATGAGGTGACAAAAAAAGAGAAGCAGTAATAACTGAAAACAGATCCACAACACCAAAGTGGTTATTGGGATTGGGAACTAGCCAATTCGAATCATCCTAAAGAGCACCAAACCCTCCATTATAAGTTGAACACTGAACAAGGAGTTTTAAGTTTTCTCCAGTAATGGTGATTGTCCAAATATAAACATAGACAAATCTTGAATCCTTGATAGCTACGCCTACGACTGATTTTGTCTATGCTTGATAAATGAGAGGATCACTCACACAGTATCCTAGACCAATACAAAATACTTTACTTCAATTAGCATTAGAGTAACCAAAATAATCAAAGATTAGTATCTGATCACTTAATGAATACTAAAATTTTGTGTGATTTGTAAATGTGCCATTCAATGCATTCATTCACAAAGTACTTCCTTTCGTAACATATCAAAGCAAGACAAACAGTTGCATTCTCGGCACAGACAGGAACCTAGCTAATAAATTTAGTATGATCAGTCCAAAACTTTGTTTCTGCTAAAATACCATGATATCAATACTGGAAAAAAACAGTAAACAAAAAAATAAAACAAAATGAAACAAGACACAGAGTCGCACAAACACACCTCCTAAGGAGAACCAATTCTAGACAGTTTTGCACTCAGCGGAAACATTAAAATCAAGTTTATGCATCGATACAGCATCTTAACTACAAAGTCATCCAAAGGGCTCATCCTAATATTCTCCTTAAAAAAAAACACTAGCATTCTAAATTAAATGAATACAAGAACTCACCTTGTGCAGGAACAAACAGCAAGTCTGTCCCACTAAAATTGGTATCGGGATTATAGCTCCTTAGCAAACTTGAATTCAAACTGCTATTTGCCGCCACGGTATCAAAGCTATCCCCAGGCCCCACGGGCCAAGTTTTAAACAAACCATAGTCTTTACTCACACCCTCATCCCCACAAGAACAATTGACAGTAACATTCATAAACCCATTTTGGGGAATAGTAGTATCCGTATAAGTATTGAATTTTCGCAACAAGAAAGTATTGGTCAGGTTCGAATAAACATTACGCGACACAATATTAAAAGTATCCTGGGGCGAGATACTA
>JAAGWI010062542.1:0-10576 GCA_012274505.1 Galium porrigens var. tenue
AGTTATTTTCTGGATTTTGGTAAACGTTTTGTTCCCCTTTCCATTTATGACTGATCTGTCTTTTTTACGTTTACCTGCCAAATTTCAGACATAGGAGTAACATAAATAATCCACTTTCTTTTATAATTCTCTCAAAACTCAAACAAAAGCCCGAACGAAGTGTTTGAGTAGTGATTCGAATCGATCCCAGATTCACAGACTGTCTGGATTCTGATAATTTGGGGGGGAATGGCGACGATGGCGAGGGCAACTTCTAGCCTCGCATATCCGGACAGATTCTACGCCGCGGCAGCCTATGCTGGCTTCGACGGATCTTCCTCTTCTGCCGTCACCTCCAAGTTTGCTAATGACGTCGCTTTACTCCTCTACGCCCTCTATCAGCAGGTATCTTTGCAATTGCCTAATCTGAATCCTTGCCGCCTTGCCGGTGAATTTTTGCTGATTTTCGTGCATGTGGGAATGTCGGTCCAATGCGTACTTATTTTGATTAGATCTGAATGTGTGTCGTTGGATTGTTTCTAGCATTTACTAGTGTTTTGTGTATTTAAGGTACCATGTATGATGTACTGCTGAAAGATTGAACTTCATTCTGTCTATTGATCTGATGACCGCCAATTCTTAGAAAATAATGTGTCGGTTTGAATGATTAATTATTACTAGTACGCCTTTTGTTTAATGTCTCATTGTGCTAATAGACAAGTGTTATTCTTTTGAGGAGATGAATATTTTGTTTTAGGTAGTAGTCTTTTTCTTCGATCGTACCAGGATGTACTGTAGGGACCATTAATTTGTGTGCTCATGTATCACTTTCAGGCAACTATAGGACCTTGTAATACTTCCAAGCCTCGAGCATGGAGTCCTGTCGAGCAAAGCAAATGGAAGAGGTTAGATTGGATGGAGCTCTCTCTTTTACTTATTACCAAATTTACTCTTTTTAGTCAAGATTGAAATGAAAACTTACTCTCCTTAGTACACCATCCAAATCCACATCAGAATTTTAACTTGGAGTGTGGAAATAAGAGAGTATGTATGTTTTAGAAATCTGTATGCACAGAGCTAGTCATAAGTGAAGTAACATTCATAAGGCTCGTGAAGAGAGTTAGAATTATCTTGTCTTGCATTAAAGTAACAGGAAGCGGGGAGAAATTGATATTTTGTCAGAGCTATGAGTATGAACAAGTTATTTCGAATGCCGAATTGATGGAGGCACTGAAAATACTATGCAGATCAACTATCACAGTAGATCATCATCCAATTTAATGCCTTTACACCACTAATTTTTTTGATTATCTACTGCAGCTGGAACGAGTTAGGAAATATGCAGTCTGCTGAAGCTATGCGGCTCTTTGTCAAAATATTGGAGGTTTGTGCACAGATGCTGACATTAACTTTGATGATCATGTAGTCATTTTTACGTTAATGTCTCTTCTGTACAGGAAGAAGATGCAGGGTGGTATTCAAGGGCCTCAAATTTTATTCAAGAGCCTGTTATAGATGTTCAGATGAATGTGAGTAGTGTAGAAACTATTATTTGTACTTTGGTCTATTATCTTCTGAATTTTGAAGGGAAGACCTTCACTTTTTAGATCCTAGATAATAGGTTAGAACTTACCGTGGAAGAAGGTTTAACTTTAACTTTTTTGGTTTTCAGCACAATGCTAAAGTCGAATTGGTTGCTGAAAATGGAAATCCTTCTCCTGAAATGAAGATAATTCCTGATGGGAATGGAAACTCATCAGAAGTGCAGACTTTAGAGGTTGAGTCAGAAAGGTTGAATGCAGTTAGTGTGTATGATCAATGGGTTGCACCTCCAGTATCTAGTCCACGCCCAAAATCCCGATATGAGGTACATTTTCTATGGGTTTCTTCTACTTTAACAACATGATATTTATCGGTGTTCTTTTCCAATATTCTGACTGAATTTCCCCAAATTTATAGCATGGAGCTGCAGTGATGGATGATAAAATGTATATTTTTGGTGGAAACCATAATGGCCGCTACCTAAGTGACCTCCAGGTCAGTGATGATTTTTCATTGATCCAGTCTTCCAGTATATTTCACACCTATTAATTGCCATCTTGAAGATTATCTAGGACTAATGTGGTTGTTTGTGGCTGAATCATCTCTTAAAGAATCGATGGAATTAACTTTGGTCATTTCACTTTCATTATGCCGTTTACATTGAGAGGACAATAAGGAAAATGCATACTTGTGCAAAAAAACCTACAAAAAATGTTTTCATTCTGTGGGAACGAGATCTTGTAAACCTTTTTCACCTCATGCGTGTGAAATAATGCAGGCCTTAGATTTGAAAAGTTGGACGTGGACCAGGTTTGAAACTAAAGATGGTATTGAGGCTTCTTCTGTCCCCGCAACTGCCTGTGCTGGCCATGCCTTGGTTAGTATTTGGTTGTCTTTTCATGGTCTAGCTAGAGAGGTTTTGTAAAGGTTGCTTCAATTACTCGCCTGCTTATTTCACATGTATGTCTTTGTTCATTCCACCTGTTGCCTTTTCTCCAGATAGCATGGGAAGGAAAGAAGCTCCTCTCTATAGGTGGACATACAAAAGATCCATCTGAATCTATGCAAGGTTTGGATCATACTAATTAAATTCTATGAATAAAGTTATGGCTAAGTGTTAGTAGTTTGAGTTGTTATGACACTGACCAAAATTGTGGACCATCTTTGTCTTAACCTTGCTAAACTATGAAAGTAAATTCTTAAAGATGTTATACTTCTTGTTAGGATTCTTGTTATTGTTGATGGAGTAGTAAGGAGTACACAGTCACCCTGATTGAGGCATTGAGCTCTTGTTGGTTAAAAAATATTCATATGCATACATGGTGAAAATTAAACCTTGACGGAAACATTCACTGACTGGAATATAAATTACTCAGAGTTCTTCATTTAGTCTAACCAGCATTTCGATTTGTTAGAGTGTAAATGCATTTAGGATTTCAAGTAAATATGAGCAAGACTGCCAGGATACAGTAATGTGATGGATTTTTAAAGTGATTGAATGAAATCAAGATAATTTGTTTGATGTGTCTGGTTATTCATAAAGGCATCCTGTAGTATGGGATGCTATTTGATTTGGTTTCAAATATTTAATGATACATCTATTGATCCTTATATCCATTTTGTTTATTTACTGCCTATGATATATCACCCTTTGGGTGCTTGAACTTAAACACTTCTTGGCTTTGACTTGTTGGAACTATATTTATGTTATACATGTTTATGTTTTCATCTTTCAATTTGGACACTCATATAATATCGTTTTTTTCTCTGTGGGAGTATGGACTACTTATTCATGTTAAATTTTTTGCACTTTCAGTGAAGGTGTTTGATCTGGAAACTAGTCGCTGGTCAGTCTTGAAGACATATGGAAAGCCACCGGTATATATTTGTTAGCTCATGTTTATCTTTTTAAAATTTCTAGTTCTTGGTCACTTGAGGTTCTTTTATACATAATTTATTGTTTGCAATGTTCTTAGTTGATTATTCTCAGCAATTGGAATCAGAAGATATGTGCTGTTACAGTACACATCTAGACACCATCAACATGGACTTTATATGGAAAACTATGTTAAAAAATGCCTTTTAGATATATTTTAAAAATGTTAAAAGTGCACTGAAAATGTAAAAAGGTGCATTGAATGATATGAAAACTTAATGTGCAATGGGTTTCTAGATCTCTAAACGTATTGACTCATAATTGCTTTGGGACTTTCTGATGTATTTTACTGGATTCAGATTTGTTTCTTTCTTTTATCTTAAAGAGAATTCAGAATCCTTTTTAGTAGGAAATTAGGAATTTTCAATTGTCTGGTTTTTTTAGGATTATCAGAGTATATAGATTAACTTGCATTTATTTGGAAAGGTAGAACCTTGTTCCTATTTTGGTTGGGGGGAGTGAAAATGACGAGTTTAAATGGCATTCATATTACAAATGGAATAAAGTGCAAAATGCCAGATTTTGAGTTAAAGTATTAGAGGTGCAAGTAAGGGAGAAAGGGGAAGTTGAGAAAAGGATTTAAACTGTGCCTGGTTGTCCATGGTCGTTGGCTGGAAAGTTGTAATTTGTAATTGACATGATTAAGAAATTAATTGATCATTCCCCTCTTCACTACACCTTAAATGTCCATTTTGCATGAGAGCATAAAGCTGATCCGGCTTTATTATCTGCTATCAAACCCAAACATTCTTGGATCCCCTTTTCTACAGGTTTCACGAGGTGGACACTCAGTGACCTCCGTGGGTACAAGTTTAGTCATATTCGGTGGCCAAGATGCAAACCGATCTCTTTTAAATGATTTGCACATTCTGGACTTGGAAACAATGACCTGGGATGAAATAGATACTGTGTAAGTTGTAATATTCTCTTGCAATTCATAATGCCACACTGTGGTGATGACTGACATTTTAGGACATCAATTGGGATAATAAATGAATAAAGAATCACTGTGTCAATATTAATTGTTGACAAATCTGTTTTCTGGCTTCTGTAACACCATGAATAAAAAATTTGTGATGGTTAAATACCATTCCTTAAACTAATGGGATATTTCATCATCTGTTACACAGTATCTTTCTCGCCACTTCTTCAAAAGGAGTTTTAAATTGTGTATATACAACAGCAGGCAATTTCTCTATAAAATTTTACGATATAAATTATCCAATTGACCATGAATACTGACTGACATAGGACAATGTTAGTGGGACGGGGAGCGTCTTTTTTAAGCCGCTTTCCAAGTCTCTTTAGGTCCTCCTTTTCCCTGTGTAATTTCTTATAGTCATCGTCTAACTCCCAGTCCTGATTGTTTTAGTTTTGGTTTTTTCAGTTTAGTCAATGACAAACTTCTCTTTTGTTAGGGGGCTGTCACCTTCTCCAAGGTCTGATCATGCTGCTGCAGTTCATGCAGAGCGATACCTTCTTATATTTGGAGGAGGCTCACATGCAACCTGCTTCAGTGATTTGCATGTTCTGGATTTACAAACTGTAAGAATAGTATTTTTTTTTCTTTCCATCTTATTGGGATAATGTTCTAACGATCTTGTTGTGATTATGCGTTTGTTTCATATATATATAGATGGAATGGTCAAGACCTACACAACAGGGTGAGATCCCCAGTGCTCGTGCAGGTCATGCCGGTGTAACAGTAGGAGAGAACTGGTTCATTGTTGGTGGGGGTGACAATAAATCTGGTAACCTCTATTCCTGAACTTGAAATTCCATAATCCTGTCTAGAACCGTCTTTGCAATAGTTTTACTGACATTTAATGTGTGAATATGTGCATCCAATTTTCTGGTTGATTTGATTACTTAGACCGGCAGTTGTTTTTTTTTCCTTTCTGCTTATAAATGTTTTTTAAGCTGAAAGTTATTACACCATTCAGGTTGATTAAATGCAAAAACAAATTTTATAAGATTTCATTGGCATAATTCTCATATTTGATAAATTAGCATGAATGTTTTGTGATTTTACTCTTATTTCTGAATACCAGATGGGTGGCTTACTGATTCAGAAATTATTATAAGTTCTTATCGGAGCTACTTAAATTTTTGAGAGGTTATTAGTGGTCACAACTCACAAATTCTCTTTTGCCTCGATCTATGAAACTTACCACCACCCGCTTCCTCCCTATTCTTTGAACATAAAATCTTAAAGACAACAGGCACCTGCTCCTTTGCTTTTGCTCTTTTAAAGGACTGTTATTTTTATGTATATTGGCCAATTATGATTATATATGATCCATATAGTTGACTTACATGGTTGGGATAAAATGCTTAAGGTCCATTGAATCTACTACTTACCTTTATAGTTCCCAATTCTCTACGATCACTTGCAGGGGTCTCTCAGACCGTTGTCCTCAATATGTCTACACTGCTCTGGTCTGTTGTAACAAGTGTTGAAGGGCGGGTCCCAATTGCTAGCGAGGTATGCATTTCATCATCTACTAAGGGTCGTTTCATAATTTACCTTGCCAATGTGCACTTCCTAACTCTGTTTTCTTTTTTTGGGAGGTAAAGTGCATAATCAAAAGTCTTAAACAGCATCTTATTTGGATATTTAAATTATTCTTAGTTTTCATTTCCTTTCTTTGGAAATATTAAATTGTGAAGTGTCCCACTCTTAAAGTATCATTATTAAGAGAAGAATTTAACCATTATTTCATTTGAACCCTCTCTTGGAAGCTGTCCTTTATCAAGCTAGGGTGCAGTTTGAAATTGTGGAAGTTCTTATATATGTGTTTTTCTATTGATTCCAGGGATTAAGTTTGGTCTTGAGTTCTTGTAACGGAGAAGATATCCTTGTTTCCTTTGGAGGATACAATGGGAGATACAGCAATGAGGTTTAATCCTTTCTTTCTCCTTTTATAACGCTCTCTACAAAGTTCCTTCTTCTGATCATTCTCATACTTAATTTTCCCCCTCTCTTGTGCTTCTCTAAGGTCAATCTCCTTAAACCAAGTCACAAATCAACCTTGCAGTCGAAGATGGAGACACCCGTACCCGACAGTGTCTCTGCTGTGCATGATGCTACAAACCCTACTAGAGATCTAGAGTCGGAGTTTGAAACTGGTGAAGAAGGAAAAATAAGGGAGATCATAATGGATTCAGAACCCATGGTATTGTGCTAGAGTTCCTTTGTTAAATAATGGTCGTTGGTATTCAGGAAATAATGAAAAAAAATTGGTGAGGGTGAAATTTGGGGAAAAAAAGGAATCCTGAAAGTTGGTTTAACAAACAGCCTTGATAGTAATCTTTTCCGGCTCCAACCCTATTAAAAAGTTAGCTCATAACTGTTAGCATGTCTTGATTCCACAATTAAAAGAAAATGTTGAATGGTTAGGTGCACGTCAATGCAATGATGTGGTGCTTGTTCTTTTAGTTTTTTTTTTTTGGTTAAAAACTTTTATGTTTCTGAAAGTGTTAGGATCTTTCTGCTGCATTACAAACCATGGACTGATTTTTATGATATTTTTGTTTTTAATTCTGATGGAATCCTTGCCCCAGTTCCAGTTGTTTCACTATATTCTTTGCAGATTCGTGATTTATTTCTCACAAATTATTCATATAACCAATGTTGTGTTGAGCGAATTAAAATTATATTATGTAACTCTTTTAAGTTACTCTTCTTTTTTTCCCTTTTTTGTATTTCATAAAGATAAATGGGATGTTGTTTTACTGATTGACGTGACGTCATTGATTTTCAAATACTTTCAAAATCCAAACAGTATTTGATGAAAGATAGGAAACTGTAGTGACACTGTCTCATTGTGGCTGACAGAAACGACCACCATGGCATATTAGATTAGTTATTCTTGAATTATATGCGATCTAGATAATATACTTTTTGCATAATTTGAATTACTTGGATCATTTATCAAGGTGAGATTAGGGCATCCAGATGTTAGAAGCTTCTGAGTTCTACCATTAGCAATATATGCTGACTTCCATTTCAGTTAGATGTAACAGCCTTGCTTCGAAATAAAAAAAGTATAAATAATTCTCCTTAAAGAAGTGCACTACTCTGAACCAGTCATAGTAAACCTAAGGCTCTCAATATTGGTAGATAAGAGCTGTCACAACCTACCTGGTACTTCTGCAACACTACGTTGTCTTTTTATCTGTCGATCTATTCTTTGGCAATAGATACCATAAGCTCTTGCACACAAGATGTCTCCTTTAACGTGGAGCTAAGTACTGATATTTTATGAGCTATATTGCAGGTAAGAAAAGTTGAAGAGATCAGTGATCATCTTCTTTCATCTCTTAAGGCAGAGAAGGATGAACTAGAATCTTCACTTAGTAGAGAGAAACTACAAACGCTTCAGCTGAAGCAAGATTTGGCTGAAGCAGAGACTCGCAGTACAGAGCTTTACAAGGTAGTTCCTTTTAGTCATCTAATTCTCATCTTGTAAATTATTGCTTTCTGCACTTATGTGTGTGCTGCACAGTGTCCTTTTCTGATCCTTTAAGGGAAAGGCTTCTATCTAGAAACTGTTCCAGTTATCTGCTCTTCCGTGGTTATTAATTGTCCTAATTGTAGCAAATTAAGGTGAAATTAGTTGCGAGTGTTTGCGCATCTTTTTATTATTATTTCTCTGTTCATATTTCCTTTTTATACCCAATAGAACATTCCATCTTGAGAAGTAACCTTGACGAGATCGACAGATGGGAATCTCTTTTCCACCTACGGGTGCTACTTTTGAGCACTGAAAAATAGAAGTTGAGATTTATCTGTTAGACTTCCTGACATTTATCTGCATGTGGTGAGTTCAATCATGTTGATGTTGGTTTCGTTAATGAGATAATGTTCGATCCTTGTCGCTACCACATTTCTTATACTCCCACCTTTTTTAATGCATTATTATAATTGTGTTACCATAAAGGCAAATGATACACTATTACTGTTTCAATTTGTGTTTCAAATGCTTTTTCTGTGCTGGGCAGTTATAACTGTAACAAATAAATGGTGAAGCTTTGTCAGTTCTACTAACCCTGGAAAAGAAATCATACTAAAATGTTTAAAACGATGATCTACAGGAGCTCCAGTCAGTGCGAAGTCAGTTAGCTGCTGAACAATCAAGATGCTTCAAGCTTGAGGTGTAATGCATTATCATTTTGAATTCCCTTATTTGTTTGGTATAGGATTTTTTTGTTGCTTAAAGAATTTTTCTTAAGGTTGAACTTGCTCCTCACCTTACGTAAGAGGTTTAAAGACCCTTCAGTTGATTTTGTAGTTCTTGGGTGTATTAAACTGTTTCCAACTCGAAGTATTTAATTCGTTTGAGGACATTGACTTCTTTCCCTTCGGCGTAAAAAATATGTCTCATTCATTGACTACTGAATCCTCACTTCAAATAATAAACCACTGTTTTACTTTCTTCAGCAAAAAGAATGATTTATCTGCTGACGCTTTGTTTTGGTGGCAGGTTGATGTAGCAGAGCTAAGACATAAGGTGCAAGCAATGGACACTTTACAGAAAGAGCTCGAACTCCTCGAGCGGCAGAAAGCTGCTTCTGAGCAAGCTGCTTTGAGTGCAAAACAGAAACAAGGCTCCGGTGGGGTGTGGGGATGGCTTGCCGGTACTCCTCCTAACCAAGTTTCGGATGGTGAATAGAATCATATGCTTGGATAATTATTACTGGGTCAAATTTTCGTTACATTTGTCCGGCATTAGGAAAATAAGCGTCATAGTTAAAAGTTTATTAGCCAATACATATAGAATTTCAGTCTGTAATTAGATTGGCTGTCATATGCATATGTTTTTTGTCCTCTTACATTAGTAGGTTAATGTCATGGTGAGAGGGAATTTTTGATAGGATTCCATTATTTTGGTAGTTATTCAGAAAGGAAGATGATTTTACAGTTTGATTGTAATATGAATTGGCTTAATAAGAGAAACTTGTACTCTTCGTTAGTTCCCTGTGCTCATTTACTTTGAAACTTGTGTAAAATACGTTAGTTCCCTGAGTTTTAAAATTTTCATTCATACATTTGCCTTTTTAAAAATTTTCTTGCCCAAAAACTATGAAAAGCAAAAAGCACATAAAAATAATTTCTGACGGGAAGTTTATCAAAATCTTTCTTGAGATTTGTGTAAATCATTTAGTGAACATAATCAACCAATTAAGCTATTCATTTAATAGAAAATTAAGTACTCTCTCTGGACCAGCTGTATCTGCACACTTTAACTTTTGTTAGTTGACTCAAAAAATGTTTGATCATTAATAACTTTAAGTATTTGCAAATACAAGTTATAAAAATTGTATATTTTGAAAATACGTGAAATTATGAATCCAACAATTTCATAGCTATAGTATTCTCTTTAATCTCACATTTTGAATCCTTGCATAGGTACAGGTTATCAAGTCGTGCTGGTTTTTCAGTTGGGTGTGGAGGAGACATGAATAATACTCTTTTTTCTGAATTAAAAAAAAAACCAATTAAGTTATTCATTGATGAATTTTATTTTGCTAAAAGGGCTTCCTGTTATTTGTAAAATGGTTTGTATGAAGAAGTTAATTAATTATTTTCTTACAGTTGCAATAAATTTTCTAACGTAGCGTAAAATGGTATTTGTAATGGACTGTGAAATATATTTTTAAAAACCCGGATTTAGTTCACTGTTATAAACACACTAGGAGTCAAGGTCACTACTATAAACACTTACCGCAAATCCAACAACTACTAGTATAAATATTTCTGTAAAATGGAGGGTGAAATTTCATATATTATTTTAAAAAATTTACTCAACTCCAAAATAATCTCTATCTGGTATATCATTGCGTTTATTAGTAAAATAAAATTAAAATTTATTTATTTTTTAATTGTGAACATAATTACGATGATTGTGAACATAATTTGGCAAAAATCAATGTAGATATGCCCATGAATATGAATATAAAAGATAAAAATTAATGTGAATATGAATATGATTAAGATTTGAATGAAATTAAATTTTAGAGTTTCTAACTATTATTGAAATCTTCTCTCCTCCAAATCTCTATTTTAGAGCTTCTAACCCCGCGGGCGTAGTCCGTTGGTTGGGACTGAGGTGCGAG